>VZZY01016197.1:146480-190380 GCA_013400335.1 Eurystomus gularis
ACCTGAGCCGGTGCGGGGAGGGCGGGGGTGTGCGTTGGAGAGCTGTGAGGGGCAGGCGGGGGGTGCGCTGGTGGCATGGCGCCTGCGGTGCTTCAGACCTCCCGAGGCTGCGGACGCGCTGCCGCAGCCGGGGCGGTGTGCCTGTGCTCGCCAGGAACCGCTCTGAAGTGTGGCCGAGGCTACAGCTGGTGGTCGCAGACTCGGGGCGGAGTTGCAGGACATCTTTCTGTGCCCTCTGCTGCTCAGGGAGCCTGGCTTGGGGACCTTCGCCCTTCCCTTGTGATTCAAAGCTCGGGAAAGACGAACGCAGGAGTTCTAACTACGTGTTTGATGATCACTTTAGAAAATCGCCTCCTGCTCTCTTTTGCTCTTGACAGCTTAGTAGAACCACCAGAACTCGTGTGTGAACTCGGAAATGAGAAAGTGTTCCGGTAGCCTCTTCACAAGAAGCTTCACCGGCCGAGGGCCCCTAAAATCAGCTGAGAACTTTCTTGTGGAGGAGGAACGTAGTTATGGCACTACATTGCTTGAAGTGCCTCTCCACAGGAGAAGAGATCTGAATTCAGGCCTTAAACACCCTGCACAAGGGCTTGCTCATGGTTTGCCCACAGACCCATGCATGTAAGGGATGCCTCAAAAACCATCACGTGTTTTTAAAATGGAGTGGAGGCACCACGCGGGTGGTGGAGCTTGGTCCTGTCACTGTACCGCAGGCCTGTTTTTAGAGCTTCTGACGGATCTGGCACTGGCAGGATGCTCCATGTCTGTGATTCCAGCTGGACTTAAAAACAGCTCAGCCTGCTCAGTACTGAGGTGCTTTTGGGACTGAACGTAGCAGTGAGATCAGATGCAATTTTAAATGGCGGGCCAGCATTTCAGGGACACGTTTTTAGTCTTCTGCATAAGCTCCATTTTGTGCCTCATGGCCTTTACTGGATCTGGCATTATGTTGGCAGACGAGGAGACTGAAGGTTTTGGTTTACCTAGAAAACATATGGCACCTGGGCAGCTGTCTCCCTCCCAAGCTGCACTATCTTGACCCCAAGGCAGCACTCTCAGCTCTCAGTACTCACCTTTGAAGTCTTCTTTTAAGACTTCCTATGAAAGGCTTGGCTGTTGCTAGCAGGCAGGGAGAAGGGGATAGATGTTGGGAAGTTAGTAGACATTTCAGAGCCTGAAATCACCTATTCATTTCTTTTTCACTCCTTAACAGCATTTCACTCCTTCAGAGCAATCCACCATACCTAACTTGTATTTCTTTCTGTGTGACAGTGAAGCACCATCAATAGGACACTGAAAAAAGACTTCCAGACAACTTCTGAGACATATTGCCCCTTGAAGTGCTGCCTAACTAATGTAGCTGATTTGGCAGTTTGGATGGATTCCATCTTTTGCCTTGGGATGGTTGATGCATTGCCATTTCTTCACAACATGAAACTGTAGCCAGCAGCTGTGGTGCTGTAAACTCAGGTCTAGCGTCTCTTTCAGGAGAAAAAATGCATGTCAGTTCTGTTACTGGCGGTCAGTTAAATAGAGAGCAAATCCATATGGGTCAAGGGAAATATTATTATGTCAAACCAGGCAGGAAGGGTAGAGTACTTGTGTTCTCCTCCCGTAATATGTATCAGTGAGATTAGCTCAAGAAAAATCAGGAGAGCTCTGGTTGCAGTATCTACAAGCAATTACAAACTCCTTTTGATACCTTGGCAGGGCAACTGAGAGAAGCAGAGATAACATACACGGAACTTCACTCCTGCCAGCGGGTCAGATCCAAATCAGGTTTTAGTACCTGGAAAGTCCTGCTCTTTGGCTTGTGTGTCCCCCTCAGTTCATCCCAGGAGTAATAATGAGTTGTTATTTTGCAGATTTGCAGCAATGCATTGTTTTTCCCTTTGGACCACTCACTGTTTGTGGTGTGGTTGTGGGCTGCTGAACACCGGTCCAATACCATGGGTAGGTAGCACGGGATGGGATGAAAAGAGAAAGGTGGGCCCTAGGTAAACAATGCAGGGCATCATGTAAATGCCTGCTGCGGTGGATAGCACACAGCCCTTCTGCAGTGATTTTTTACTTCGAGAAGCTGGGAGTGTTTTACAGCAGGCGATTTTATTATGGCCATTTTAGGGATGGGAAAGTGGAGTCACAGAAAGGGAAGGCGGGCATGCAGAAAAGGTTTAGCAGGTTCTAGTTAGGAGTCCAAGGGTTGGAAAGCCCTTTGCTCCTGCTGCTAGATATGACAGCTCAAGCATATTCCTGCTTCCAGTAACAGACTGCATGTCGCTCAACACCGAGAAGCAATTCGTCTTTATCCCTTTGCAACTGCCACAGCCTAGGGCTGCATTTGCTGGGAAAACTAGGATCCCAGCAGTGGATACTACCCAGAATAGGGAAGAATATCATCTCCCACCTATTTTTGCTTTCTGTGATATGTTCATCAGTGTTTCACATGTGTTGCACTTTGGCCTTCACCTTGAAAACCACAGCTGCTCCATCAGTGGCAGTTAATATGCACATACTGGGGCACTTTGCCTATGGACAGTACAGTGTCCTTCCCAGCAGAGAAGGAAAACTCCTGTGGCTCCCACTTAACTCAGCAAAAGAAAAAGAATGGAGCTGGGCCCTAATAAGCTATTTTCCCTCATCCACTTGCGATTATCTCAAGAGTCTCCAGAGGATGGGGTTACCTACTGCAGACTAAAGCAGGCAACAAAAGCAGCAGCAGTGCAGATGAAGTGAGATGCACTCCACCATGAGGTCTCTTATCAGTGTTGTTCAGAAAGGCGGTCAAAACGGATTTATGCTTTTTAAAGGGTAATTCTCTTAAGAGGAGACCCAGAGAAGGCAAAGTGATTGTACGTAACTGTATTTCTATCCACCGTCTCTCTGTAATTACAGTTCTCACACCTTCTGCTGTTCTGTCCCCTGCCTTTAATATCTAACTGTGGAGTGAGCAAAGATCAAGATCCACTGTACCCAGTAGGCTTGGCTAAGCTTCTTCCTGCCCTTTTTTCCTCCCCTTGGCTGAGGAATACAAACATTTTGCATTTTTTACAGTATTTTGCATTTTTCTGAATCCTTCCAAGTCATTCAAATAGTGTTGCAAAAACATGATAAAGGCTTCTCAGACCTCATGAAAAAATACACAGCATTCCCATCATTTCAAGTGCTTCAGTACTATGCTTGTATAAAATTCCTGGGTGCTTGGCACTTCTGTAGGTGGGAACTTTGGCTGCTCGGCCTTTCTCAATAGTGAGCTCAAAGTGCCTCAGCCTGAGAACTTAAAAGCTGTGGATTTTTTTTGTTTTACCAGAGAGGAGGTGGAGGCTTCCTAGAGTTGTGCAGTGAATCAGATCAATGTGTGGGATTTAGGAGAGTGTGGTTCCTGTCCGAGATGGGTTTTTACTAGTGGCTCACAAATCCCCAAAGACTACTTGGAGGGGGGGGAGTGCTGTGAGAGCATGAAAAGCAAAACCATCGCCAACAGATTGAAATACACAATTCAAGGATTTGCGCTTTGCTAGGAAAAATGTTTAGGAATCCACAAATCAAAAAAGAAAGGGTTTAACTCTTGCCCTGGACAAATCTGTAACATGCAGTTAAGTGGCAGTTCTTTTTTAAAACCCATAATCATAATCTATAGTTCCATTTTTAGTTACTAATGCTGTTTTAAATTCACCCTTCTTTGCCAGTTATCTGAGAGATAAAGCAGCTTTGAAATCCCTAGACTCCCTGGAACCACAGTGTGTATCTCTGTGTGCACTTTGCCATTCCAGAGCAGATAAACTGAATGCCATGTAACTTTCGCCTTCTCTGCAAATCATTTGAGAGCGAGTGACTATATGGGAATACATCTAAAAGAGCATAAGGTTGAGCCAAAAATGTCTGCATTTTTGGTTTTTTTTTTTCCTCCCATTTACACCTGCCTGTATTCCATGGCAGGGAGATGATTGCATCTAAGTATATACAAGCTGGTGAAAAATGCCAGATTTCTGTTTTTTTTCATACATACTTTGACTTTTTTATCTAACTGAGAGGGCAGGTGGGTGTATTATTGATAAGTAAGAGGGAGTTGATGTTGTCGAGGGTGGACAAGGCGAAAAAAATAAAGTATATGTTGCTATGTTAGAAACAGCTCTGTTTGGCATTTTACTATGCTACAGGTACATTTTCAAACATATAAAAGACATTGATAACTTTCCATTAAAATTTTTCACTAGAAAAAGACGGCATTTCCAAAGTGAAACACCCTGAAGTCAGGATATGCCAAAGTCCAGCCTCTGCTTTCTCCACCTGCCTGCTGTGGTGTAGCCCTCGGTTACAACACGCTGCCACATCCAGCCTTTCAGGTGAAATGCTGCACAATGAATGAGAGGGAGCCAGCTTCCACAGACTGAGGTTTATCTTCACTTGCCATAATGCTTCGTTTCCTAAGATTAATGTTCATGGAGTTCAAGAGCCCCTTTTAGCAGGGCAGCCAGAGGTGTTGGAGGGAGGAGAGCAGGCTGTTGGGAACCCTTGCTGACTGCAGTCTCAGAGACCAAGGTCAGCATGGAGCTCAGTGCCCTGCCTGTTGAGCGACGGCCAAGTAAGGGTGGTGGCAAGATCTTAAGACCTGTCTAGTGGTGCTCTGCCATGTCAATCATACCTTCTAACATCTAATCTAGTTTACAGGAAGCCATGCCTCGCTTCCCCATACCTTATACAGCCAATAGGGGTATTAAATCTGTGTGTTCCTGGTAGGAAAAGAGGGGATATGGCTGAAATTTGTTGATCTGGATGTGATGAGTTTCTAAGCAAGCCATCAAATTGACAGGGTGCTGCGGGAGGACTGAGCCTATTCTTCCCAGCATGACAGGGATGGATTTTCTGGAGGTGGCTGCTTCTGTTCCTGTACAAGTGATTACTTTAATACAAAAAAAAATGAACAGTATGAGTTTGGGCAGCTATGGCCTTGAATAGCCACATCTTTAATTTTCATTTAAGTCTGCATCCATCAATAAAATATTTGATATTGTTCACTAGACAACTGAGTTCTGCACAAGATGTTCAGTCTGGCCCTGGTTCATCAAAACACTTAAGTGCTTTGCTGAATCAGGGTCTTGCTTCTCATTAGAGCGGGCAGTTTTTATGCATGGAAGGCGAGAGCATGGTGCAACCTTACCTCACTGTGTGGGCTGTCTTGGCAAGTGCTGCGCACACTAATAGGTTATGGATTAGGACACTGTTCTCAAAGCCCAGACTCTCACTCTGGGTCTTCCACCAGACACATTTTTCAACTGATAGTTATCAAGGCATAGGAGTGCTTGATCTTTGGGAAGGAGCTAGCTGTTGGTTAGAAGTGGTACTGATTTGGTTGGTTGGGTTTTTTTTTCCCTGATCCAGAGAAATTCTTCTATACAGCCTCAGGATTATAGAGAAAAGGTTGAAAGTGTTGGTCTCTGAAATGGAGTCAGTCATTGTGCAGGTCCACTTTTGGGATAATACAGCCCACATGAAGATTTTGTCAAAAAGCTACAAAACCAGGTGTTGTGATAAGGCAAGCACTACAGAGCCTCTGTGTAATTGTCTAAAAAGCAGCATGTAGTAAGGAGGAAACCAAAATGAAAAAAGGCATATAGCCAGATAAAATTGAAGGATATCTCACTAAGAAATAGGGACAATTATCTCATCATTCAGGAGTCTGGGGCTCTGCCTGAACGTCCCAAAACATCCAACAGCACTAGCAAGGCAAAAGCTTTGCCTCACCACCATAATCCTCGGTCCCTTTCTTCTGCTGCCATGGAACTTCCCATCTCTCCCAGCAGCTGTGTTGGCCCAAATGCTGTGGACTGAGAACAGGAGAACTGATCTTCCTCAAAGCAAACATGCAGAAAGCATCCCCCCATTTTTTTTTTCCTTCAAGTCATTTATTCAGGGATCTACTCTCCCATCAGGTCCACACAAACAGTGGTGCCAGCACAAGGCAGCATTGCCATAAGCTGGTATTGCCACCACAGCGTGGGAGCCAGGAGCCCCCAGATGTGCTGGTAATTGACTATAGTTCCTATATGCTTCCCTTAGCTTATAATGGCCAAGCGCTTCACAGCTGTTAGGAAAAGCATCCTGCCCACCTGGAATTAGTAAGGAGATGCTCTTGTCTCCCTCAGGCACAGAAGTAGGGCTTCAAGTATGATGCCCCTGGGGTCCTGCAGAAGTGACAGAGCCGGGGATGGGGCTAGGAAACCCCCTAGTCTTATCCCAGTCTGGATTTGGGACAGTCTGAGTATGGCCCTAATCCCTTATGTTCAGAAGTACTCCTGACTCTGGGAGTTTACGTGCGGAGAAGTTGCTTGTCATCTTAGCTGAGATGCACAAAAAGTCTAGGAAAGAGCAAGGATGTTACCTACACCAGCCACAGCCAGCCAACCTGGTGACTAGAAGGTGTGGGCTCACAGTAGTTCTCCTAAACCGTGTTTATAGAGGGAGTTTTGTACCCTGGGAAACAAGAAGCACATAGACATGATTGGTGTTTATATACAGGGCTATTTCAGGACAACCTAACTGCTGGGAAAAAGGACAATTAGGAAAGGGTTTTGAAACAGACAAGATAGCTCCATAAAATCATCCACTGCCTAAGATGGAAAGCCAGCAAAAATAAGCTTCACCAACAAATACAATTCATTACAGCTCTTGCGGCGGGGAAATAAAACAGGAGAACTGCCAGAACAGTGGGTTGCAGTTCATGGCGCGAGTGCATCAGTATCATTATAGCCTTGAGATGAGCAGTTACTCTGGGTAAGAAATGCTCATTCAGCAGCAGCGTTCTGTGTAGATGGGCTATAGCCCAGGGATCTGTTGTATTCCCAGAGTGTTTACTGCCCAAAGCAACTCAAAAAGGCATGAGCAAGCAAAGCGCTGACCAGCTATAGATTTTTGCTTCAAATTTATGACTCTTCCTTATCTGCAACATAATTTTAATTCAGTAACAAGTTCTGTTTGCAGAACATCTTTCTTGTCAAGGATTTTAAAACCTACCTGTTTGCACTGATCACTCTTCTGGGGCAAAAGAAAAGAGCTGCTTGTCAACACTCTGTAATATTACTCCATGGAAAAAGTAAGGAAATTAATTATGACAAGAGACCTGATGAGTGAGAGAGAGAACTCAGATGACAAGCATAGTTGACAAGGTTACTGGCTTTTACAAAAATGTCATTTAAAAAATTGTGTTGGCTACGTGTTCAGAACCCAAACAAGGGAGTCTAAAAAAGCAGCCTTGAATAGCAGCCTTGAGAAGGGTTCCTCTGCATAATGGAGAGGTATAGCATCTAAGCAAATGCTAAGAAATCTGTTCTATCCTCTGTTACAAGAGCTCAGCCTAACCTCCTCTCCAAGTCTGTCATTACTTGGGATTTCTGGTGTCTGCAAGGGCAAGTGCTAGTCCAGAGATTTTTCCAGCAGTTTCACACAAATGCATGCATATGTGTTTGCTTCATTTTTAAAATAAGCCGGGGATAGCTGCTTACTGCAATGGGTGGGACAAGATGTAGTTCCCCTACAGTTTCAGAAAGAAGCTGCATAAACCTGGAGTTTCACCTTTACTGTGGATGAAGTTCATTAGAATTGGGAAAATCAGAGCGAAGTCCTAGCAAGTGTGGTCTGTATTGCTGCTTACTCTGCATAAAGACCAAAGGACACGGAGGCTGTTGTACTTCAATCAGCTTCAACATGCATTGCAAAGAAAGGGTTTGAATGGGCATGGACGTACGACATACCCTGTCACGTATGCCGAGTGTAGCTGTGGTCTGATTGCAGAGCAGAGCAACAGGGAGCTCAATCTTCTCAAAAGTTAGTGCAGAGCACCAGTGACTGAGACTCAAACCAGAGAAGCAACTGTGTTGTCTCCTTCAGGTGTGCAAGTCACGCAGTCCTTGTTGGCAGGGCAGTTGGCAGTTCACTGAGGAGAAGCTCAGGGGAGGATTTTGCTCCATTTCTTTGTCCACCTTCGCTTACACTGGGGCTCTGCAGGCAAGAAGATTTACAACCTTGCTTTGAGATGGCTAAAAGGCTGCTCTGAGTTATCTGTCCAGATGTGCTTCTGAGTTATAGCCTCCAGACTGCCCCAGGCACTCACTCTGCACCAGCAAGACACCTCTGCAGTCCGTCAATGCTGCTGAGGGGAAGAGGGTGACAGGTCCTTTCTTCCCATCTCCACCCCATCGTATCAGGCGGACTATCATGCAGACAACACTTCCATCTGCGGTAGATAAAAGAGTTGCACATCAACCAGAGGCTCTGTCTGAGGTATTACACCCACATTACGAACAAGTGGTCTTATGTTTAATCAAATCAGCAAAAGTCTGAAGTATGAGCTAGCAGCTGTCAGGAGCACAGACCATGCACATGGGAACAAGTTATTGCTGTGGAAGATTTTGCAGATTTATAATGCATCAGTTCCCCTGGCTGCCCAAAGCAATGCCTGCTGAGGGGAGGATGCTGTCCCTTTGCCATGAGTAACAAGAGGTGTGCGTGGTACACCCTTCTGAGAGCTCACTTGTGCTGTCATAGCTGCTTTGATGCACTGCGTTAGCCACTCATGGATTTACCCAGCTGGCAAACTGTATCTCCAATTTTAGTCACATACTAAGAGCCTCATTGTGCCATTATCTGCATTGTACAGGAGGGAGAAAGAAGCACATCACAGATGGGCCAGGGTGGGATTCATGTTGTTTCTGTACTCACTAGAAAGCACCTCTCCAAAGAGCTACTCATTCTATTGACATCCCCCACTGAACCTTGAGTGAGATGTCACTCTGAAAGGCTCCATGTTTCTCCACTAACTTTAGCCCCGTTTAAAGACCTAAGCTTTTGAATAAGCTTAAGTTGGGGGCTGTGAATTGCACCAAAACTCGTCTTGCCTGAGCTTCATGAAGAGCTCATGGCAAAGCTAAGATCTGCCCATATTCTGCTTGTAATCCCATTCCAGGTAAACCTGAAAAACTGTCCTCTGCTTAGGTGGATATCAGCTCTTCACAAGTATACTAATGGTTCTTTTCAATGTCCTTCTGGCACTGGCTGCTTTTGAGCAAGTAAAGCTTTACTTTCGTGCAACACATACGTGTACCAGGACCACAATGTTGGGTCAACAGTGCCTGAAATTGTGGTAAATCTGCTGACTTGTAGCTTGATTTTTTTTCCCCAATGAAAATCAAGGTGCCTACCGCTGTGCTTTGCTCTCTTGTCACCCTCTTTCTTCTTTCCCATGGGCTGCTGAAAAAGCAGTGTTCCTGGAACCATAGCATTAACGTCTAGCACTCCAAGAGGCAATTACAGTGGAGAGGGTAGACAAGGGGAGCAGCTCAGAGGAGTAGCATGTCCCAAGAGAACGTGCTGTGCTCCTCCAATAACATTGCTCTATACGGTGCACAGGCGTCTACCAAGTACATGCAGTATAGCAGCCCAGCACCCTATCCCTCAGTTTGGGTTTTTTTTAATGATTGTATAGTGTTTAGATACATTTAGACCTTGGCTTGCCAGCACATAGCTATTGTCTGCACGGGCATGTCATCAGGAAGCAATGCAGAGAGCCCATTATGGTTAGCGATAGACCTGAGCTGCATAACTGAGATCCACCCTTAAGCCTCAAGATGTTCTGATCTAATGCTCAAATCCAGCAGATTCCTCTGTTTGCAGGTAAAAGCTAAAAACACCAGACTCTGAATTTAAAGAGCTGAATTTTTCCAGTTCTAAAGAGCCTGAGGATTTTATTTTGGTTTGAGGGCTCAGTGTCAGAGTTCAGAACTTGTTCCCATATGTGAGTGTTCAGGAGGTCTGCTGGATGCACTAGCTTGTTTCAAGCCTAATCTCTAGCTACGTTGAAAGTGTTTAGTGGGGAGAGGCTAATCATGAGTTGAGTGAATACCTGGAAAAATTAAATTTAAGGCAGGTCTGTAAAAGTCTTTTTTTTTGTGCCAGAACAACAATATTGTTAAGGAACATCTTTCTCCCTCCTTGCCTTTTTTTTTTTTGGCAGACAACTTGGTATTTCCATAATGGCAAAAATGTTGCAAATGCTGTTGAATCCACTTATGAGTCTTTTTGCCAATATGAAGTCATTTTTGTTTCACTTATCAAAATCAACTAAACCAACAGAACTCTCTTATGACAGCAAAAGCAGAACTCCCACAAAAGGGTTTGCTGGGATAGCTCTTCTTGAATATTTGCACCTGAAAATGTTAAGAATAGGACCTCGCTGCATTAAATATGTATAAATATATTTATATTGCAAAGAGCTAGTCAAACAGCCTGAGTCATCTGCAGTGTCTCCTAATGGACAGGTGAGAAAGCTCTGCCTTGCTTCCAGTTCCTACATAAACAATGGGAGCTTCCTCTCTGTTATTTATGCCCTGATGAGTAGGAAGATGCCAGTAAGAAACACCACCAGCCTTGTCTTCATTCTTAGTAGCTTATTACCCTCACAGTGTGCACACAAGGCTCTCCAAGGGCATTGCCAAGCTCACCAGACAGCCTCCTCGAGGTATGTTCTGAAGAGCTAATGCACGTCACGCCCATGCAATCCTCTTTTCCTACATCTCCAGGCAAGGGCACGAACTGCCCATAAAAGCATGCAAATCATTCCTAAGCATTGTACAAACAAGTAAAAGAAAGTATTTCCTTGCCCTGAGGAAGTCAACAGCCACAAAGAGATGGAAAAGACTGGGGAAGAACTGAAGGGGGGTCAGCTGTTCTCCAGCTGAAATAACAGGGATCTGGAGCTGGAACAAGCTGGGTGATGGAGAAGTCAAAACCACTGTGCTGGCCAGCAGGACTGGGTAGCGAGGTAGAGGTCTCTCCCCCTGTCTCAGTGCATCCCAGGCTGATCAGCTGTGGTGGCCCTTGTCTGGGTTCAGGGTGCTGCTGAACTGGCAGGACCAGGTTGGCTCAGGTGTTGCAGCTGGCCAGGACCTGCCACCCAGCCTGAGGTAACCTGGCTCTCTTGGCCATCATGGAGGGGCTTCACCCAGCCAAGGGACTGCTGCCCTTGGCCAAGGCCACCAGTTTGGAGCTAAGAGAAGTATGTGACTTCTGGAGCCTGACTTAGTGCCCAGGGCACTGGCAGAAACACATTATTTCAGCTGACTGATCACAGGACCTGTGGTGAGCATGGAGGGGACTGCTTGCAAGCAGTTGATGCTCTGTTGCTGGCCTTTACAGTCTGGAGTGATTGCAGAAAAGGCCTCTCGAATTTTACAGATATCTTCCCTAACAGCTTGAAGAAATATCCTTTTTCCTCTTCCTTCATTTTTGATGCAACATTTCTCAGGCATAATTCCAAACTCAAAACATAGGCTTCCTGATGCAAGCTCAGCCTATTGAGCAAGAAGCTGGCATTACTACATTGGAGTGGTACCATCTTCTCCTGGAGAACCACAGCAGAGGAAACAGAAGATTTTGCAAACCTAATCAACTAGTCCTACAGGAAGTAATGAGACCAGCTCCTCTCAAGCCAAAGCACTGAATGCTTAAACAACAAATTGAGATGTTGACGAAAAGGAAAAAAGCCTTTTAAATCTATATTGGCCAATGCAGTTCAAAAGGGAGGTTTATTGTTGTAAGTGTATATACTATAAATAAGAGGGTTATTTGATGTTCTTAGTGTTGCGCAACAGACAGTTTCATGCGATCTTTCAAGAAATGGTTTTAGCATGAGTGAGGTGGGTGGTTCTCGGACGTATTGGATTTCATGAATGTGCTGAGGCTTTTGGGAGAGCTTCCACCCTAAGAAAGATGGATCTGTCATGTTGAGTTTTCTGCCTCTCCCTCCCGGGTGACAGAGAGCAGACTAGCTGATAAAAGGGCATAACTTGCTGAGAAGTAGGAGGGGGGGAAAAAAAAAAAAAAGTTGTTTGGGCAAAAGAGGAGGGGATATTTGTTTATTGCTTACCCAAAGAGGGAGCCTGCTGTGCATCTGAGTTTTGGAAATACCTTTTGTCCATATTGCCAACACAGGCAGCAGTGTTATCAGGCATCTGCTAGACTATAGCAGTGCTTCCAGAGTCCTTGACAGCAAAACGTGGGTGCTTCATGATCTGTGGCCACCTAGCAATTCTGTAATCAGCTTATAAGGTGGCAAGAAAAATCACAGCACCACAAGGACCGATATGTGATTGTAGATGGGACTCCAGGCAGGGTGCCATGAGGCAGCTGTGGCAAGCTGGAGCACAATGGAAAGATGTTGGCTCCCCTTCTTCACCTGAAATTCTTCAGGACTACTGAAGGACCTGGGCATAACTGGTTCTTCACCTCATGCTATTAATTTTTTAAATTTCCACTCTCCTGTTCTACCATATGGAGCCTCATTTCCTCTGCTTGGGAACAGTGCAGTAGTTTGCAAAATGCTTCTTGCAGATGCAATATCATTAGCAAATGTAATGGTCAGAGAAGGCTGAGGTGGAAAACAACTGTGCAAGTGGATGCAGGTTACACCTCTGGTTCCTTTTGGCAAGTAGTGTTTGTGCCTCTGTTGATGCAGGGATTTTGTTTGTTTGTTTGATGTGGTTGGGGCAGGAGAGCCAAGCTCCTTGCTGTCAGTCCACCCAAGTTAATGAGTATTAACTAGGTCATTGCCACGATTAAAAGGGAATGCCTTGAAGGAAGATTGTAGTGTAATAAAAAAGGTAATCCAAGTACTGCACTTTATTCTGTGCTTAGCACTGTGTAGCTGAGACATTACTCACTCTTACTAGACCTTTACACCAGTCTGACTGTGATGCTAGATTTCTACCCTAAATCTGAAAGAAAAAGGAAGGCTTGATCCAAAGGATAGTTTAGAGCTGAACTATGAAGAAGATCAAGCTATAAGCTTCACTGCAGAGGCATCACTCCGCTTCTAGCCATACTTTGGTCTAAACCGCCATGTACTAATTGGTGAGGATTCACCAAGGAGCCTAAGAAACTCCAGCTACATCCTAAATAAAAAACCTGTAGTTCCCCACAGGGCCATGCACTTGCATATAAGGTGCCCCCACGCTTTCTCCTACAGTGGTACAGTGGGGAGATCTCTGGTTCTTATCACCCAGCCCCATGCAGCTGAATGAAGGGGATGTTGATTGAATGCATATTCCAAAAGCTGCATTCTTCCAAAGCAAAGGCTGCGGACTGTACCCAATTGCCTCACCGATTAGCTCATGCTGATCCAACCCACCCATTGCTCTGAGACAGAGTCAAGAATACCTACCCCACCCTGCCCAAACTGTGGAGACTTTTAAGGACTGATGGGTGGTAGCCCAGAGGCATAGGCTGGGGGTACTTCCTGGAGGACTAGTGACCCTTAAAAACTTCAAAATATTTCCCCAATGCCTACCATAAATCATCCTTGTGGTAAATCTAGCCAGGCCTGCCTTGCCTCCATGGGCATGGAGAATAATGAATGCATCGCAACTTTTACAAAAGGGCAGGTTTTCTGGACTCTCTCCAGTTGTTGTGTCTGGAGAAAAACACACTGGACTATCATGTGTTCCTCAGAGGTCATGTTTTCTAAGCCCTCTGCCCAGCGCGCTGCTTTCTCTTAAAGTTTTTGCTCACCTTTCCAAGTCTTTAACCTGATAAAAAGCACACTTATTCTGAATTCTGACTCCAACGTAATATTCCCTGTGGCCCCAAGGGAACAATTTCCCTGGTAAGGTAATAGAAGCAAAACTGAAACATGGGTCCCATCATTCTAGGAGAATACTTGTCCCTGGGTCATAACTTCATAGGGTCTTTTTTAAAAGAGAAAGACTGAGCCAGAATTCTGCCTTTAGCCATCTCCAAGCTCTGGATAAGCTTACACTTGAAATGAGTGCATGGGCCCATAAGCAGAGCCCGACCCACATTAATTCCTGAGCAAAACATTAATAATGCAGGAGAATTAGAAACTTGGGACACTCTGCTTGATTTACCAAAAAGGTCATGCCCATGGATTGAGTTGCAGGTCTTAGCACTGAGGCTTGCACAACTCCTCTGTGGCAGCAGAAGTGGAGGATCCTTTGCAGGTGGCTTTCCTCCTTGCTCTCCTGCAAGCACAGGTGGCAGAACACACCATGTGTGTTACCGATCTGGGTTTCAGCATATCTACATGTGGTAGCCAGAGAAGCCATAGCAGAGCCATGAGGCAGGCAATCTGAAATCAATCCAAGAAACATGTAGTCCATCAGCTATCCTGTTGCAAATCCCACTGAGAGTATGTCGGTACAGCAGTATTGGAGATTATTGAAGAATAGGCCTTGCATGTTTTATGAATAAAAAGAGCAAATAAATGCAAACAAGTTTGCAGCTTATATGTCCCTGTCTCTGAGGATCTGCGGCACCATGTGTAGGAAAGCTACAGCAAGAGATCTGAATCTCACAGATATCAGCTTAACCTCTGAAAGGTAGCATGCAGGAGGAAGACTGACACATCTGGAGTGCCAGGCAATATATACAGGAGGCCACTCCTGTCAAGCCAGCAGTCTGGGTCTTAGCTTCACAGAAGCTCAGCCTGGCATGACTGCATCTTTGCATTCCCCTCTTGCAATGGGGAGGAAGGAGTTAGCAGTCTTATAGCTAGCTACCTGCTACAGCCTGAAGGCACTATACAGGCCTAGACAGAGAGACGGATTTCCCTCAGGCTACTTAGGGAAAGGGATGGTTGCAGAGTGATGCTCTGGTGCTCTTGGGGGAGCATGAAGCAGCACTGGTGCAGCTGTATTTTGTACCAGCATGGCAAAACCACCCCAAGTGCCCAGACAAAGAAGGTGTGGCTGGTAATGCTCAGAGAAAGCCCTACCTGCCAGAAACCCCGCTTGCCCAAGGTCTCTCTGTCCTTCCACCCCCAGCTGAGCTGGCAAGGGGCACAGAGCCACCAGCAACATGTGATACCTTGCAGCCCTGCACCTGCTGCAGGAGCTGGGGCACCTAGAGCTCCACCCAGCATGCAGGTGGCTGCATCGGCACCTACCCATGCCCTCAGAGGGCTTCTGGTCAGCCTATCATATCCCCAGGTGCTCAGGGCTCACCTCCCTCTTCCAGAGCTGGGGATGCCTCAGACTTTGTAGAGGAGGTGTGAAATACACATCTCTGCATTCAGCTGCCTCTCCTACCATGCTACAGGGCTTTCAGAAGACATGCTGCCAGTGCTGGGGCTTGTCTCTAGTTCCCAGTACCTCTCAGCGTGTCCCATTGTCATGTTAAAGGAACGTAATTTCACTATTTGTCTGCCAGAGTCCCAGGACTTACACTGATCCGTTTATCAGAGTCCCTACAAAGGACGCTCACTGATCTGTTTATATCAGAGTCCACACATAGGACTTTCACTGAGTCAGGTTCACAAATAATTCAAATTGATTTATTTTGCTGAAAGCAACAGAACAGATTTGAGATCGCCATTGATAAATTCACTAACTACAGTAACGCTACTAATTAAGGTTAATATTGCTCTCAGAAAATAGTAATAATAGTATAAAACAGCAACAACCCGGGTTTACCATTCACCAGAGAGTGAAAGGTTCGGTGCTTACCCAGAGAGGCGTCCCTGCCTGGGGTGGAGGAAGAGAACGCAGCCCGCCGACTGATCCATCGAATGCTGAGGTTCTTCTCTTCCAATTTAGCCATCATTTTCTCCATCTTTTTATCCCCAAAATTACAAAGTTCCTTCCATCCTCAGGGGACATGTAGTATGATTTAGGTGGAGAAACAAGTACTGTAGTCATACATGTTCAGCATGGTCTCTACAATCTTTGTTAGCATATGCAGGGGTGTCAACTGAAACATGCATTTCACAGATAATGAGGCAAAGGGTAGCTCTCAGATTTGGTAGCCTTTTCTCAGAAAAAAAGAACTACTCAGGTTCCTGTTATCTATGCAGGTCTGTCCTGCCTCAGCAAGGCCTGCTCCTTCTCTGCATCCTGGGATAGCCAGGCAAGTCTCCACTCTCCTGGGCTGCACTGGAGATAGCAAGGCCTTTTTGAGCAGAGAGGACCCCACCTCATTATCCAAGTACCACACCCATTAATCAGAAAAAGGCACAGTACTCAGAAAGAGTCATCTGCCAGGGCTGCCTTGGCCCTGCCAGGGCCCATCCCACACTTGATCTAGCCTGGAGGAGAGAGGGAGGTGAACTCTGATCAGTGATCTGGCATGGGGTAGGGGGTTGCCCCTCATGCTTCCTAGCATTGGGATTTCACTGAGGGGCTGCTCTGTAAAACCTGTTGCTGGCAAAACTTCTCTGGAAGCTGTTTTTCCAATTACAGGTTGCAGGGGCTACGTCCTCTCAAACCATGCTTCTTTTCCCCTTTGCAACACACTATAGCAAGGAGAGAAGGAACAGGTAAGGTTGGTGCTCCTAAGGTCCTTCACCTGGGTTACCTGAAAAGCAATACCTAGATGACATCTTCAGCTGCTGAGACGGTATTTTTCTGGCTGACTTCTGCTGGACTTTCTCCCATTCTGCTCTGCTTTACCTGTTCTCTGCCTTCTCAAGTGACAAGATTTAATGTCCTTATTCTCCCTAAGATGAGTAAATATCTACCTGAGCATGGAGATGGAGAAAGGACAAGGGATCATTAGCAGCCTCAGAATAATGTATGAGAAACCGTAGGCTGTATCCATAGCACAGCTCTGCCACAGAGACTTGGAGCAGATCGACACTGTTTCCCTACTTGTAAGCAGAGATAATCAGTCTTCCCAAATCTTTTGCTGGGAGAAAGTTTGTTGTTGCTCATTAAGCCCTTCGAGGTTGTTAAAGGGCAGGCTAGCTGACTGACACAAGGTCTATCACCCGGCTGGAAGGAGCTCTGTGGCTTGAAATACAACAGCTCTTTTCAGGGAGGAGGATCATAAATTCCACAGAGCACCAGATAAACTGAAGGAGGTGAAAAGACAAAGAGACAGCTGAAGTTTCAAGTCCCTTCCCCCACATCCCCTGCCTCCTCCCTCCCACCTTTGCCATGCCAGCACAACAATAACAGTGACAGCCCTCTCCATCACCACTCTGGGCAAAAGCAGTATAAAATTATGCTGCACTAGTTCCTGCTGCCCACAGATGCTTCTCTCCTTCATCCCTGTTTCTCCTCCTTGGTCAGCAGGTGGACAGCCTGGGTGGCCCATCTCCTGGAAAAACAAAAAGGAATGGTGATGGAGGAAGAAGACTGGGTTGTAGGAATGCAGGGGGAATGGAGGGTTGCAGTATGGAGCAGGATGGAAAACCTGGAGCTGAGCAGAAGGAGAAAGTGGAGATCCTGACGTAAAAGTGGGAAGGAGAGAAAGGAGCACACAGACACCCTTGCAAAAGAAAAGCAATGGGTGGAAGTGTGGAGGAGAGCCTGGCAACGGAAGCTGGTATTGCACACAGTTATGGCAGCTGGAAAAAGATGAGAGACCACACAAAGCATCCTTCCCAGCACACACATCTCCAAGCAGGTGCCTTGCACACCCAGGAGATTGCACTGATGTGCACAGTTAGCAACCATCTTCACCTGCCACTGCTGGAGCAGAGTTTTGGGACCAGACCAGAGATCCACCAAAGTAACACTGCCTTCATTTGGTGCAAGCAGTGTCCTCTTCACCCACCTCTAGCCCCGACTGTTTGCCTTCCCTGCTCCAGGGCAGTGATCAGTCACACAGTGGTCATCCGACTTGTTCTACTGCTTTGGTTGGACAACACGGAACAGTTAGAGGAGCTTGGGGAGTTCCTGTGAGGGTGAAGACAAGGAAAATAAGGCTCTACTTTAAAATGCTACCACTGTAATCATTTTGGAGGGGGCTGGGAAGAGGAGGGAAGACAGCACTTTGTCAGAGCAGTGTACCTGTGTGTAGGTACTGTTATGCTGCAAAAGAGCACTTTTACCAGGAAAGCTTATTGCACTTTTACAAGGAAAGTTTATTTCACTTGGAGATTCCTGTAAACAATGCCAACAACTGCTTTGTATGGAGAAGTATGTATGCAAGAGCCTAGGTGTGCACCCAGGTCTCTGTGGAGTGGCAAACTCCTGCCTAGGAAGGAATATCTGCGTTCACAACACGTGCAGGGTCACTGAACATACACAAACAAGGTACAATCTTTATTTATTAGTAGTTGGTTACCACCAATACCTTGACAGTGTGTCTAAGCTCTAAAATGTGTGCTGTGCAAGGAAAATGGGGGAGGAGGTCTTATACAACTTTGGGAATAACATGCTACTTACAAACCTCTTCGGTGAAGACAAAGTTTTTGCCATTTGATTTTCATTACACAGAGGAATAGCTACCATAGCTATGTGGAAAAAGCCATGGCCACACTGCTGGCAGACTTCCTGTTGCAGCTTCCCAGGACAGGTACAGCCACAGAAAGGGGACAAAGCTAGAGAGGCTCCCAACTGCTTGATTGACTGACTTCAGCCTCGCCAAAACAGCTCTTGGACTCACCTCCAAATTCTCCTTCATCTAGAACATTAACTCCAAGCCCTTGCTGACTACATCCGTTTTTCACAAGCGATGCATGCTCAGGCTTGGAAAAACACGGGTCATTAATGGATCCTACTGTGACAGACAAGAACTGCGGGCTATGTGCCTGCCCGTAGGCTGGAAACTGCATTCCCCCAAATGAAGGGTAAAAGAATTTGCCTCTTTGTTTTAGGGATTGTTCTCCCCAACCCTGAACGCAAGCTGAATATTCATGAACCTCCTATATGAATTAGTTATCTTCTGAAAGCAAACACAAAGTCCCCATTCTGCATAAGGTGCCCAGGCGCTGGACAAAGCCAAGCATCTGCTCTAGCAGTGGGTTTCCCAGGGACGCTGCACACTGCCTTAAACCAGTTACTCTTGCCTATTAAAGCAGGATCAAAACTGAACCAAGTCAAAGATCCTCCCAGAGCTGTTTGAGGCAGCTGCAGCTAGTTCAGACTTCTACATCTCTTGACCTAACATGACTCCCAGGCTGCCACATTGTCTGGATAGGAAGTCAGAAGGAAGCTAACGTGATTTTTATCATAAGTGCTGCTCACCAGTGCAGCCAGTCTAGTTTATATTAAGGGTCTGGGTTGCTAAGTAGCTTGCCAGCACACACATTCAGATTAATGTTCGAGCTGTATTTGTGGTAGAAACAAATGGGTGTGTATGAGCACAAATGGGTGTGATGGCTCATTTGCAGGTGTTCGTGGTAGCATGCATGAGGGAAACGGGTGTCTCTGAGAGGAAGCACTCCTGAGTCTGTGGAGGACTTCAGAGAATAGTTCATTGTATACATGATGGAGCTGATACAATGGCATTTAAGAAATGAGAGTCACCGAGGAGGAAGACTTAGGTCCACATGAGACAGCAAAAGTGTGAAGAAAAAAAAGGCAAGCAATTGCCAAGTGTGTGTACAGAAGACAGAAGATATGCCTGTTGTCTGTACTGGGTCTGTCTGGTATGGAGTCAGTGTCCTGGTTTGAGATATAACAGCCCTAACCCTTGACAGTTAGGAAGTTAACTTTTCTTCACAGCAGCCCATGTGGTGCTGTGCTTTGGATTTGTGGCCAAAACAGCATTGATAGCACACAAGTGTTTTGGCTACTGCTGAGCAATGCTTGCACAGTGTCAAGGCTTTGTCTCCTCCCTGGACCCCACAAGTAAGCAAGCTGGGTCTGGACAAGAGGTTAGAAAGGAGTAGCTCGGACACCAGACCCAAAGCAATCAAAGGGATATTCTATACCATATGGTATGTACTATATAATCTACTCAGCAATAGAAGCTCAGGAGAAAGAGGAAGGAGGGGTGTTTGTGGTTATGGCATCTGTCTTCCCAAGCAACCACTATACGTACTGAAGTCCTGCTTCCCAGAATGTGGCCTGTTGATGGGAAGTAGTGAATTAATTACTCTTTTTGCTTTTGCTTTGTTACACCATCCATATCTTGACCACTAGGGGGGTTTTCATCTTATTTTCTCCACCTGTCCTACTGGGGAGGGGGAGGGGGGAAGTGAGAGAGCAGCTGAGTGGGCATCTGACAACCAGCCATGGTCAAACCGCTACAGTGTCCTTTCGTTCAGGTGGCCCATGTCCCTCTTGAGCCCCTGTGTGCAGAATGGGGATTGTTCAAGATACTTAGGAGGCTGGTGAGCAATTCAGAGGGCCTGTGTGAGGAACTGCCTGGGGCTGGAGAATAGGAAAGAAGTACCAGGGTCAGACTGACCTTGTATCTGTATCCCTGGGTACACAAGTGTCATTGCCCCTAAAAATACCACCACAGTGCCAATGTAGGGCAAGCGCCTCTGGCCTTTCCAGGTTGGACCTTCTGAATTGCCAGGGACCCCTGCCTCTCTCCACAGCAAGGCAAAGGGGCCCATGCTGAGAGATGCACTTGTAGGTGCTGCTCATGGCATGTGCTGAAGAGCACAGCAGACTTGGTGCATGTGGAGACTGTCTGGTCACCTACACAGCAGCCTTGCCTGCCCACATCAGTGGGGCCAAGAGTGCCAGCCACATGAGTCCCTTTGCCTGTGCTCTGTGCCACAGAGAGACCACAGAGAGACCAGAGAATGTGGGAGACCAGCTCCACATTCTGCCCAGGGCTGTCTCTGTCACTGATTCTTCTCCGGCCCAGAGTGAACATCTCAAAGCAATCAGGTCTCCTGCAACCACCAAGGGACGGAGGGGCGATGTCCTTGGTCAGTCTCCACTGTGTATCCGCCACCTCCTGTGTGCAGATGGCAGGGAGACTCTAGCGCTCCAGAGGACAGTTCTAGCAGGTGTCACCACAATCAAAGCTTTCTGGACTACAAGTGGTTGGACTCCACATGCTCCCTTTTCCCAACCCCTAAATGGAGTCAGCCCTTACCCTCAGAAGATGTTGAAGGACACCAGCAGGACTGCTAGCTCCATGAGCCAGCTCCACACCCTGAAGAAGCAGCAGGTACAGGCATGGTCATATCATGGTTTATGGGGTCCCTGGACACAAATCCCTTCTGCAGCATGAGCAAGACCCTGGCACACATGCACCTGCCATGCCCAGCCCCTCTCATCTCCCCCAAGGGCTGTGTGTTTTTCTCCCCACCTTTCTACTCACATCCTCTCCACCTGTGAGCCCACCATGTCACAAGACCTAGGCAGCCTCCTCTTGACCCTGGTCAGGCTGACCACCTGCAGCCCCAGGAAGAGGCGGCTGAAAAGGAGGGACCACAGTGACTATTTCTCTGCCCGCACTTTGGATGCTCACAAGGAGAGGTGGGCACAAATGATGGGGCTCTGCTCTGTGTCCCGTCCAGGCTCCGTTTTCTTGCACTTTTAACCCTCTGACCATCATTGTTTTTCTCCCATGAACTGTCCCCATTTCTCCCCAGAGCTATATGGTTTAGTCAGGATCAGCTGATTCCCAACCTGAGGGGTAGGGTTTTCCCCAGCAGTCCTTGGCTGGTAGCCACATGATTAAAAGCAGCGGGAGAGCGGCGGTGGGAACCCAATCTGGCATTAATGAGAGTGAAAGGCTGTTGCTTGACCGGCTGAGCAGCAGGAGCCTGGCCAAAAAAAGGCATAACAAATGGCACCATGTGTAGCAAAGCCCCTTTTTAGCATAACACGGATCTCAGTTACACCCAGGGCGCTCAGCCTCCCAGCTTTGCCCTTTCCTTGCATAAGGAAACATAAAAGTCTGGAGTCTACTTGTTCCTTACAGCAAATAAAGGAAGATGTCTTACATTTCTGCTTTAGTTGAGTTTGTGTCTTGCCCATCTCTGGAGTTGATGGTGTCCAGATGGAGGTGGTCAGGCTAAGTGGCCTGGGACTGAGAGGTGTGGAAAAGGGCTATCTCACTTCTCTTTGCTGGGAGCCCGCTTCCCCCATCAGCTGGTGAAGCTGGCAAGGTGTCCATGGGCAGGGAGGACCAGGCAGGATGCAAACAGTTCTTAGGCTTTGCTATCAAACAGGTCACTGCATGGATCTGAGCCTTGCTGGGACTTTGCAGGACTCAGTTGCTTTGGGACCTGCCTCTGCTGTCCTTCAGACTACAAAACCTTCATCCTTTCTTGATGCATGTGCTTGGAGAGGCTGACTGCAGTTGCAAAACTCTCTTGGCTGGCCACTCTCTGGAAAGGTCTGTATTAAGAAGCTCTTTCTCAAGGTAGATCACTGCTATATTGTACAACAAAACACACGGGGCTTTACACTAACTACTAGTTGTAGTTTATTTCAACTCCTCCGTGTACAACACAGCAGGGACTTGCTGACACAGCTAAGTAAGGGAAAGTTCACACTTCTTCACAGCCTTAACAGCAGATGTAGCGAAATCTGGTCCTTAAGTCCCTGATGTGAATGTGATCAGAAGTAATTATACAGTTTAGCTTCTACTATACCCCTGCAAACAAGAGTGGTCCACAACTGGAAGCTTGGAGGCAGTCCGTAACCTTTCTGCAGTCTTGGGAATTGATTGCAGTCTGAGGAAGCCGCTATCTACGCAAGCCAGAGACATCAAAACAGGGTATTGCCCACAACATGTTCTTTGTATGGTATTGTTAGCTAAGAAATGACATACAATATGTGGTCATATCTATCATCTGTTTAGCTACAGCAGCATAATTCATACAGTCAAAGAAGTTATGTCAGTAAAATTTCCCAAGTGGGCAAGTCTCATCATGGTTTTCTGACAACCACATAATACAACATTTTCACACTGCTCAGAGCAGCAAAGCAAGCATCAGACCTGGCTTTCAGTGTAAGAAACCCTCTGAATAAAAGCAGCATGTTAAAGGCTAGGTCACCATCCAGGAGTTTTTCTGCCTTCTCTGGAATAAGGAAATGGATGAATGGTTTCTGTCCTTTTATAATATGAATTCCAAATAAATTTTGCCAGAGACTTCAAAAATCATCATTTGGAGCTGGAAACCTAACAAGATAGGCAGTGTTTGGTCTGCATAAATCAGGAGAGTTTGTATTGGCAACTCTATTTCGGCAGTAGAGATGTGACTTGTTCAGACCCCAAGTGGAAAGCAGACCGGCACAGGAGTTTGCACAGGGTATGTCTGTTTGCACAGATCTCCACTGGAAAACTCTTGTCTCTGGGCAGGGACTCCCAGTTGTGCCCTCATGGAAGTAACACATTCTTCTGCGTGCAGCCTGATTGGGAACCTGTGAGCTTCCAGGCCAGTGAAACAGCCACTTCGAGGGTGAAGGCAAAGGCATTCACCACCAAGCACGGAGAGGCCAAGCTGTCAGAGGCACTGCTGTGCCGGTTGCTGAGACATGGTGTGGTCTCCACATATGTCAGTGACCAACCAAAAACTGTCATTGGGAGGGGACACTCAACCAACAATGTGGAGTACACTCTGATTGGCAGCAAGCAATTGCTCTGGTTGTGAAAACTGTGTACCTTCTCTTGAGAGCGTGTCCAAGTTTGTACTGGGTGGAATCACAAAGGTCTACTGTGCATGGACAACTGTATGGCTTTGCAGGGCCTTCTACGTGCAGAACCTCCCCAGTAGTAGCACTTCCACGCTAGCATGGATGTCCTATCTAGATGCACCACCAAAATCTTTTCTAGTAGAGGCCAGGAACACTTGGCAGAGGGAACCGTATGGCTGGGCATTTCCCAGGCCACCTGTACGACCAAACCCGCCATTTCATTATCACACCGTTAGTGGGTCAGAGGCTCCTCTTCCTGAGTACGTGAAGAAGATGATACCAGTACAAGCACCTGTAGGTGATACAGGCCACAGTTCTGGCTGCAGGAGAAGCACAAGGCATGCCATTAGGCATGTCTGTGTGGTGGCAGAAAGGATGCTGTGACACTGTGCTGCAGCTAACAGGAAACCTTTGGAGGATGGGGCCACAGTGTTAGGTCCTGTCAGCATTCCAGAATGAAGCTATCTGCACTTAGTTGGACAAAAACCTTAAACATGCCCCAGGCTTCAGCCTGGTTAAGGAGACTTGTTGAATTGTTACCTGCAAATACGATTTTGTTTTGCTGAATACAGTGAGGCAATGTTGCAATCCACTGCAATATTGATGGGGTGACACAGGGTCTTAAGTGTAGGAGGGCTAGACAGTAACACTAGAGGCAGAAAGTGTGTCCATGCAATAGGTTAGATATGGAGCAATGTCCTGTCATAAACAAAGTTTGGCCTCACATACGCAGAAGTGATCAGCTTTACCATAGAATCATAGAATCATTTAGGTTGGAAAAGACCTATAGGATCATCTAGTCCAACCTTCTTCAGACATCTCCTTAACCCCCAGACCATGTGTTGAAGTGCCACGTCTAATCGTTTTCTGTCATGGTGACTCCACCACCTCCCTGGGCAGCTTGTTCCAATGTCTAATACTATATTACAGCCTTGCAGAAATCATGGACCAAATCCTGACATTTCTTTAGCTTCAAGAGTGGCGCTGACTCAGACAATGATTAAATGCAGTTCTAGTTCTCTGTGGATAAAAAGGATCAATTTTCCTGTAACATGAGAGGAGCGCTGTACCTGGCTATTTCAGGGCTATGGTATTTCCAATAGGGATGGGACTTTGGCAGTCTAAGGCAAAAACAAGCCATGAGCTGTATGCCTGAAGCCACAACAAGTGGGGCTGAAGACAAAGTATCCAGGTGAAAATTGTCCATGGGTGAAGCAAAGATCTGCTTGCAAAAACCTGTGTCTGAACTTGCCCATGCAAAGCAGGTGTTTGAGTCTCAGTCCAAGCCTTCCTGGAAGCTCAGTGGTGTAAAAGGTAAGAGTCAGAGCAGAAGAGATCACATGGTTCATATCAGCAGAGGGTACAGACCAGGTAACAAAGTCCAAATCCAGCAGCTCCTTTGTTCTGTGACTCATGAGTACAAAGGGAGTTTTGCAGAATTGTAGCTTCAGGCCTTTGGATGGTTTGAAAAAAGGCACCTTGATGCTGATGCACGTGCATTGCTCTCAGCTGAGCTCTGTGAATACAGAGCATGGGTGGCATTCAAGCTGTCCTAGTTTTATCCACTCACTCTGTATCATCACCATCGCAGACAGTGGAAGAATTGCACAAAGGGTTGCCCAGCTGCTTTCCCAACACAGGCCCCCCATGACTGCAATGGGAGGTCTAGAAACATGGCTTCTGTGTTTTCATCCAATCTACAGGAGACTGAGAGGAGCCACAGTAATAGGCTTCAAACATGTGAAAGGTCACTGCAGAAGGCAAGGGAATAACCCGTTCCCTTTCCCACAGGGAAAAGAGTCAAACTCACGTGCCTGAAACACAATAAGACCTAGGTCGCTACCATGAACCATCTCTAAATAATAAGGTGAGTGAATCACTTCCTGAGTAGGCTGGAGGATTAGAGGGCTGTTAAAAACATGTCAAAAAACATCTGACAGGCATGGGCCAGGTTTAGTTAATCCTACCTTGGAGGGGAGGATGGGTTAGCTGATCCTAAGATCCTTTCCTATTCTGTGTTCAGTGATTTCACCAAGCCTCATAGTATCCAGAGACCCAATGCAGCTATTAAAAGCTTTCTAAGATCCCTACTGGTCTGTGTTTCTTCCATTCAAAAAACACCCAACAGACTCACCCATGGTTTATTTAGGAAGGCCCATGGTTTATTTAAGAAGGAAATAGATATTCAGGGAAGGAAAACATCCTCCCATTTACTCCGTAGCCCGTATTTAAGGGAGGACTGTGAGAGGAATGAGGTCCTGCAGTCTTCCTA
Organism: Eurystomus gularis; assembly: GCA_013400335.1. NCBI lineage: Eukaryota > Metazoa > Chordata > Aves > Coraciiformes > Coraciidae > Eurystomus > Eurystomus gularis. Next base: position 172,098 of record VZZY01016197.1, read on the forward strand.
AAAGCAGGCAAGACTTCTGCTTTGTGAACAAAAAGATACAATACAGCCAGTACCAGCCTTCTCTCCTGTAAGTGCCTCCAGTTTCTTGGACTGGTGGCTTTCAATCTTTCTCCCTTTGAAAACGCAGGCCCTGTACAGTGAATTTAATCTGGCCAGCAAAAGGCTTGTTCTCCTTAATTACCTTTCTCAGATCTTTCAGAAGTAGGGGGGCCTGCAGGCCCAAAGGTCACTTTGCTTAAGAGAGTTCAGATTTAATCTCTTTAAAACCAAGTGCAAGGGATGAAGCATCTGAACATGATATTGCCTGAGGCTCTACCTTGGATTACACTCCCAGGGAGCATTTTGTATTTTGAAGCTCTTCTTCGGGACAGACCAAAAAGAGAGCAGTTCAGAGTTGAGAGGACTGTGAGGCAGAGGGAAAAAAAATATACCTTTTTGATTAGCAGTGACAGACTGGTCTGTAAAGCCCTTGGGGCTCGTCAACAACCTCATCATAACTGCCATGCCATTTCTCACGCACTCAGGAGATGTAGCTCAGATGCTGCATGTGTGTCTTCCTAGGCCATTTGCAACCCCTCACAAAGTACCCTGACACACACATCTCACATCAGTGTCACCCCACAGCTTTGGACTCAGGATAGAAGCCTCGTGGTGAGTTCCTCACTGCTGCATTTCCCTGAGGGCTGCGGGACTTTCTGTTTCTGCTCATGCTCTGAGGGGCTGGAGGATGCTGTCAAGCAGCACAGAGCACTGTTAGCAGAGACCGATATGGGTTGTGCTTGGCAAGCGCAATGGAAAGGAAAAAGAGGGTGACCTAGGAGCATTGCTGTTCTCACTTCATTTTTCCATTGCATCCACTGCTTTTTTTCTATCAAGCCCAAAGAGAGAAACAACACAGGAACAAAATATAAACAGGTTCTCTCACCATAAGTGCTACATAAAGGGAGCACTGTCAGAGAAAGGAACCCAGAGAAGGTCTGGGTTGTAATCTCCATCCTTCCACTCACCCCCTCTTCTGTCTTTCATGTCCCCCAGACTCGCTTTCTCTCCAGCATCCCACCACCACTGCCACTTAGGGTGCTAAGCTGATGTTTGCACTGGTGCCTCAGCTGGGTACCAAAGAATTATATCACTCACAGACAGGCTCTGAAGAGACATTTTTGGAAGTATCAATAGATACAATGGCTCAAATACAACAGCAATTGGAGGCAACAGGAATGTTATTGTCATCTGTGTTGCTGGGAGCAGCTTCTGGCTGCTCAGAGGTTCCAGGTGCCTTTGTGGAGCATGGACAAACCCATTGCTCAAAGCTCAAACCACACAGAAGGTGCCTGTCTCCTGTGCACCCCCTCCAAACTGCCTTTGGCAGAAGCTGAATGTCATTGGCATCTACTTCCCCTAAAGAAACCCTGCCCTTGCCAATTGGTCCAACATAGCCACCCTTCTGGCTGGCCCAGCTGAATGGCCAAGGAGTGAGTGGTCCTGACAGGTCCCGTCCTGCAGAGGAGCATGCATGGGGAAAGGTTGCTTTGCCACTGCCTGGACCATGCCCTACCTTCCTGAGGACTATGCATGTAGTGTGGGGCACAGGGACACGATGTGTCCATCAGGCAACCTGTTTTGCCCTTCCTTGTGGGCAGATCTCCTGCACCACAAGCCTCCCTCCATCCTCATGCAGCTGGAGAGCTAGAGCACGTGGATTATCCATGCTCCACTCCAACAGTTCAGCAACTTCAGTAGCCCATTTCCATGACAGTATCACGATCAGCAGAGAAATGTTTGCAGAGGGCATGATGCCAGGAAAGTCCCTGGAGAAGGTCTATTTGGGGAATATTCCCTTTTGAGCCAGAATCTGACCCATGGGACCCATGATGACTGATCTGTCCTAGAACGAGATCCAGGGAAAAGACGTTTATTTTTTTGGATTTGACTGGCAATGTTACCATCCTGGCAATGGGCACAAGGCAGGACCCTGAACTTGGCTCCCCCTTCACTGGCAGAGCTGTTGGGGCTGAGGGAATTGCAGCTGCCACAAGCCTCAGAGCAATCATGTGCTTGCTTGCAAGAAAAGTCTTCAAGCTGGAAAACCCTTTACTCAGACCTGGAAGCAGAAAAGCCAACATTTCTTCTCTCCATAGCCTGGCTCTGAGAACAACAGTCACCACAAACTGCCTTGAAACCAGGCTCCAGCCAAAAGCGCACCAGTCCTAACACCGAGGTAGAGGCTGTGTTTACACCCTGCTGCTGCATGTAACCTCAGGCAAGTCACCGCCTGGGCTGCCTGCACATCAAACCTGCTAAAAGTAACCTTTCCTGAACTTGCTTTGACTCTCCAAGAACGTGGATTCCTCTGCAAGCCCAGCACATACCAGTCTTTGCATTTAGCAGGAAGATCTTAAAGCTGTGCTGCTACAAGCAGCCCCTCTGGGACTGCGGCCATGCCCCTTTAAACACTGCTCCTTCATTTCAAATGGCTCTCGCAAGCCTCCTGTAACCTGAGCAGCCAAAATGGGTGCTGGCACTGGAAAACAGTTACACAATATGCAGAAGGTGAAGCCCTTTTGGCAGGGGCATGTGAAAGGAGATACAGGTGGGAGGCTCCAGTTGCTGGGGCGAACACCCATGCATCCCTGGAGGAGCCCGGGAGAGAAAAGGTGGGCAAATCCACTCGAGTGACTGTCTCCCAGCTGTTGTTCTCCCAAACTATCTCTGCCATGAAGCACAGAGACATCTGGACAACAAGGTGACAGCACTGCTGGTAAATGGGGCAGGCCAGACCTGTCCGAGTCCAAAAAGCCACCAGAGAGGACACCTGCACAGGGTGCTGTTCACCTGGCACGTTTCAAGTGTTGCCTTTTGGTGTCCAAAGTAATCAAGTCAGCCACGGATTCACCAAATTGTGTCATGTCTTTCCTCTCCCAACACCACCCCAGCTGGGGGACCATGCAAATGCAGGAAGCCCCCCAGGCAGAGCAGGAAAGGTGCTGGGTGATGTGCAGCCAGCAAACCTCTCCTTGCCTTGCCCTGGTAAGCATGCTGTGCCATCCCATGGAGCCAGCTTCTCTGCTAGCCAGAGCCCCACTGCTCCAAGGGCAGGGTTTGGCTGCAGTGGGCCAGCTCAGGCACGTGTGAGTGGTGAGGCCTGTGTCCTGTTTCTCTGTACGGGCTTGCTGCCGTGTGCATTGATGTGTGGTGGGACTGTACAGGCTTGAGCTGCCCCATGTCCTCATGGATCATGTCTGAGTCTGGTTCCACCCCTGCTGCCAGCGTAATTGCTCCGACCTGTAAAGGCAGAATTTTGCCCACAGCATCGTTTTTCTTGAGCGAATTAATCTGCTGGTAACCAAGAAGCATGATCTAACCTGTGGTCTGCACCATCTACCCATGTTGGAGCTACTGAGATTCTTGTTCTCCTTTTCTCCTTGCTCAAAGCCCTCCAGTTGCCAGTTCTCCAGAGAGACCCAGCTTCCAGCACTGCCAGCTCACCTGTGAATGAATACCCCCATCAGCTGCTCGCCCCCTTCTCCTGCATGAGCCATGCAAAATATTTGCACCTTGCCTGCAGAAAGCTCTGCACCCCGCTTCTTCCTAACCCTTGCACAGAAGCTGCCCTGCTTTCCCCCACAGGCTGAGCACATTCCTTCCTCCCTCCCAGCTTTACTCTGCCCTGCAGCAATTTCCAAAGCATTTTTGTGGCATTTGAGATCCAGAGACAAATTCATGAGATGTGGAGATGTGGTTTTTGTCACATGCTGTGAGCTCCAAGTCCTTGCTAGCACAAGGGGCACGAGCAGTCCATGGGGGCACAGGCACCCACCATGCTCCTTTCCCAAGGGTCGGACTGTGCTTACACTTTCCCAGCTGGCTCCTTTTAAGCAGAATTAAATTGCTCTCCATGAGCTGATTGGGAAAATACTGTGTCTGCACTCTCTCTCTCCCAGGTTCCTGACAGTCAAAATAATAATTACGTGGCCTGGGAAACAATTATTATTAACCATGAGCCTGGGAACTGCTTTTGCTATTCAGCTTTATGGGAATCCAAGGAGCTCCCGTGGAAGGGGATTATTTACCTAGGCCCTGAGAAAAAGCCAAGGAGCCCGCATGCTCCTTCTGTCTATTGTATTGCCGAATCCCATGGCGGTGCGGCTGGAGAGCAGCTTCCTCTAGCTGTCATTAATCCTTGCCTGCTTGACTGCCTCAGCACGCGGCATCCTTTGGGTCACTGGCTGCTGGGAAGGCGGGCCATTGTTTCAGGACTTTTGTCCCAGACAGAGGCCTTGCTGGAGCAGAGGAACCAGGCTTTGCAGGCATCAGGCCATCAGAAAGTGGCTGGCTCGCAGCCTGATGGTTGCTCAGGCCCTTCCTAGCTCTGCTGCTGGGAAGCCAGCTGGATTTGGACCCATTTTGATGAGGATGAAGGAAGGACTGGCTCTGGGTTGTCCCAGTATGAGCTGTGCTTGCCCTGCATGAGCAAGCTTCCCTGCACGCCTGTGGCTGCAAGGAGGTGGCTCCACTACAAGCCCCCAGAGTTGGGTTGGGACACCTGGGACTCTCCACCTCTGCTTCCTCCTGGTCCCTAACTCCTAGCCTGGTCTTCTGGGAGTCCCTGCAGGGGAGAAGCAGGAAGACTTAATTTCAATTCAATGCATGAACTGAAGCAAAGGAAATGTTTTTCTTTCTCTCAGAGCTAAAAGAAAGCTTGCAAAGAAGGCTTTTTAATAGGATGGTGCCCATACCATGCGTGTGCACATGTGCATGGAAGGATTCAAGGCATATGATGAAACCTTTGTTCCTTGACATGGGCTTGTGGAGCCCTCTGTGTTTCCTCCTTCTCCAAAAGACACTTGCAGTGGCCTTCAGGAGGTGAGAAGGAAAGAGGAAGATATGGAAGATCAGTATCAGTGATTCAGCCATCATCAGACATCACCATCATGCACTAAATGAGTGGGCACAAAGCAACGTTCAAAAGCAAGCCTGCAATAATAAACCTGCATGTACAGGTCAGCAGTCTGCAGGATCTTGAGCTGCCCTAAAGTAACCAAGCAGCATATTTTCTCCCAGATGCCATCAAACCCACCCACTGCTTCCCTGGGCAAGCCAGAGTGAGAGGGCCAGCACTTAGGAAGGGCCCCAGTGTAACAAAGTGTGGCACCAATCCTCAGGAGTCTAAAACTCCTGTGCCATGTTACAGCCTTGAGCTGTGGAGTGGTGAGCTCTGCAAATGATTTTTACAGTGGGAACCTTAGAGGAAGGAAAAGAAATGTGTTTTTCAAGTCAGGGTTTGATGGGGTCTATAGCCCTGATGGGCAAGTCTCTTTTCAAGGTTGCCTCTGCCTCAGCACAAACTACACTTTAGGGACAGCTCAGAAGGAAGCATTCTTCCCCTTTGATGATGGCAGGCAATGCACTGGCAAGCCTGGAAAGAGCTGCCTTTTCTTTCTCTAGGAGAGGCACACAGCTGGGTATGCCAAACTGTGGGCAAGCCCCTACATTGCTCCTGATTCCTGTCCCTCCCAGGACTGCTGCAAGGACACAGAGCAAAGCAGACAGCCCCCACCCCCACCCACCCAGCTCTGCCATCACATTGTGACTAGCAGCTCTCCTCCTGGGCTTGCAGCAGGAGCCTCCCTCCTCCTGTCCTCTTCAGGGGCATTGGGTGCAACCACAGCCTTGCAAGTGATAGCAATATTATTCTGATGCTGCAATCACTCCTTTCTGGTAACTCATTGCTTTGTGAGGTGCTAACAGGTGAGGAGAGGGCTGAGAAAGCCACCTCTTCTACCAGCCCACAGTGATGTCAGAAGCACAGCAAGGATCTGGAGAAGGTCTGTCTGATGGTCCCCATGAGTGGAGCTGTGCAGCTGTCCCCTCCACCGCTATGCAGGCAAAGGACACAGGGAGAGTTTGTGACTCTTTCAAACCAGCAAAACATGGGGCTGTATCAGAGACCCCTGAGCTGGCGCAGCTCATGGTCCCGTATGTGATGCTGGTCTCGGGCTGGGGCATGCAAGCATGGCTCCATGCCTGGGCTCCCTGAAGGGGACCCAGCTGTGCAGCTGGCCTGGGCAGCCTCAGTGCCTTGCAGGGTTCATGAAGCACAAGCATGGCCCAAGAGATCTGCTCGAAGTTTGCCTGGGAGCCTATAGCAGAGCAAAGGTCCCAGTTCTGATCCAGCCTGCACCTGGTGAATGCAGAACCATCCTATGCCCCACAAAGCAGCACCAGCCTTTGCAGTGCATGAGGGAGCAGGGTGATGATGGTCTTGGGCATTGATCCCTCCATCTTCTCCATGGTTTTGCCCAGCGAGCAGCGTGCAGGGGAGGGGAGGGACACCCCCTCCCACATTCTCAGCGGATGCAGAGTGAGGTGGCAGCTGGACAGAGCTGCTTTCTCCAGCACAGTGCCACTATTGTCCCGCCAGGCTCCAGGGCCTCTCATCCCCGCCAGGCAGGCACAGTTGGGACCTCTGTGGCCCAGCAGCGCAGATGACAAGGTGAAAGGAATGGAGGCAAGCCTCCATAGCAGACAGCCCACCTTTGCATCTCCCCAGCACAGCCCCATGGCTTTTTGGTATTTTGTGCAAGAGACAGTGTAAGGGACAACACTAAGGTGGGGGCTAAACAAAGGAAAATCTGAATGAAAGGAATGGGGAAAGAAGAGGAGACGATGCTAAGGTGGGAGGAGCAACACAGAGCCGGGGAGGCAGAGCTGGGCCGAGAGCCGGAGAGGAAAAGCTGTGAGCCCCTCGGGAGCCAGGCTGCGGGAAGAGACAATGCGATGGAGGGGAAGGAGCCAGCTCCCGCTCTGGGACACACCAGCCCTGTGCAAGGCTGCAACTAGGTAGAGGAAACAGCATGTCTGCTCAGGCTGGGAAGTCTCCTTCTGCCATGGACGCACGTTTGCGCAGGGGCTGGTGCAGAAATGTGCTGCCTGCTCCACGCCCCCCCTTACGACTTGCACCCTCAAAGGCAGATGCTGGCACTACCTACAGAGGTTTCCTCAGAGGTGCAGGGGGCTTTGCTCTCCCAGTGCTAGGACAAGGTGTCTGGTGGTGCTTCATGCTTGCCATTGTGGCTGCATGGCCGCACCAGAACCCCCTCCCCAGGTCAGCCCTCCTCTCCTGGCTGCCGTGGGCAGCCCCCTCCTGCCTCCTAAAATAGCCACTCAAATACCAACATCCTCAAGGCAAACAGGTTGCTTGACAGCCCACCTCACAGCCAGCAACGCGCCCTTCAGCACGCTTTTTGGATTTTCCCAAATGAGGGATGCTGCAGACTTATGCAACTCCAGAGCAGAAGCTCTCATTTTAGTGTCCTCCTCTGCACTGCGATTATCCAGCCGCCAATGGAAAATTCAAGTTTGTTTGGAAACAAAGTCTCTGGGTTTGGCTTGGAAAGGCACAAAAAACACCACTCAAGGGTCACAAACTTTTAACATGAACCGTGTTTGGCTGGGGCTGTACAAGAGGAGGGACGCAGAGAAGAAATAGGAGTACACATCCTTTCTGCTACCACAAAGCTTGGCTGGGAAACTCTGTGCTTCACTCTCTCTGGACACAAAGGTTCAAGCAAAGAGTTAGATGCTCTAAAAAGAAACTGAACAAGCAGCACAGCCAGAGCAACTGATTTCCAAACTTGCTTTTTATGGTTCATTTTCACTGCCCAGCCAAGAAGGAGATGAAGCGGAGCTCCTGCAACCTTCTGCTGGAGTGACAGCAAAAGAAGATGCTGTAGAACAGCCAGAAACCCCTGGCGGGAAAAGAAGAAAGAGAAGAGTCCTAGTGAGACAACAGTGGGTTTTTCAAAATATAAAATAATATACTTAAGTCTTGCAGTGTCTTTTGCTTCCTGCTCAACAGTTTTAAACCAATGCAACTGCTTTCCTCTTTTTCTGGTCACTTTAAGATCTTTTTTTCTGAGGGGAAATTAAATACAAGGTGTGGGAGGAGACCTGCTAGTTTCCCTGCCTTCTCACCTGCGTGGGAGCGGCAGTAGTGATGAGTTAAGGCAGCACTGTGTACTGACTGACCTGTCAGAGAGAGAAGCGTGGAAGATTACAGCATCATATTTAGAGCTGTGCAGCAATAACAGCTAATTTGTTTTTGCTTAAAGAGCGGTTAGAGTTGGTTTTGTTTCATTTTAAATGAAGACATTTGGACTCCAAAGGTCATTTCCGTGGAATAACAATGCTCCTTTCAGAAAGGGGCACCGCCAGGGTCTCCGGTACACCCAGTGCACCCTGTCTGGTTTGAAAGCCAAGCTGTGGCTCAGCCAGGCGAGCATCCCCAGCGCTGCCCTGCCACCCAAAGCACAGGAGCTTGGGAGGGAGTTTTGGCTTTTCCACTGGGGCATTTGCAAGCACTCTGTGCCTATTTGTCAGTAAAATGAGGATGGCATCCAGGTCTTCTTCCCTCCTCGCCCCAACCTCAGCTGCACCCCTGCGCCTTCTGAGAGTGCTGGCAGAGGATGGTGCATCCCCAGCAGGCAACGCATTTCCCTCATCCTCATCAAGTACCGCACAAGAATCAGTTATGACCAAAAATGCTTATTTAAAAGTAGTCTATTTGTGAGTTGCAAATGTTTTCCAGGTGCTGCTGACTTTAAATGGCAGGTGAACATGCATCACTGACTCCAATGAAGTTGGTATCATGATCTGTGTCCACGCAGGTACATCAAAGCAAGGTGATTTATCCAGTTAATGCAGGAAGCTTTCAGCAGAGCTGGGAGAAAAAGCAGGCATCATGGTTCCCTGCCCCAGTTAGATTACATTTCCTTTTCCTATATGTTTCCTAAATACCTACTCACTCAGGCTTTCAGCAGGCAGAAAGCAATGGAGCTGTGAAAAAGAAAACTTGAGGCTCAGGCTGTTCTCTGTCTTGCAGGCATCTATTTGCTGCAACTTTTCTCTCTGCTGCAGCTCAGGCCCCAGCATAACTTTTCTATCAGTTGAACAGTCTTCAAGTTTCAGGTCACTTTGCTTTAAAAGTAAATTATATTTTATTCTGTGTGGGGAAAGAATCTGCAGAAAGGAAAAAGCCTTTGGGTTGAAAAAAGCTCCCCTCTTTAGCGAGCACTTCTGTTTGTCACCCTCTCAGAAATTTGTAAACTCTTCTCTCTATTTATCTAACTTTGCTATTTTTGGATTTGCCATATCTGTCTGCGCCAAAGGCGTGTGTACAGAGGGGAGAGCATCTGCGCTCCTTGGCTGGTATTTTTGGCCAGCACTTCAGTCATTACTGGAAGCTTGGGTGCTGCAGAAAGATGCAGAAGGGAGTCTTGATCCCCCCATCTCTCTGCCGCCTCTTCTTCCTCAGAGAGCAGTGCCACCCTGCCCATCCACCCACAGTGGCTCAGCAGTCCCCAGCCTTGATGGCCAACATAGATGCTGCTGGGAGTGCAGAGGACTGGAGGAGAAGGGAGAAGGAGGCTGGGATGGATGGCACAGCCAGCCGCAGTGGTACTGCCTGGACCTCTTTTCCCCTCCTCAGCTCTCTCATGGCTTCAGGAAAGCTCACTGTGGCAGTTGAAGGAGATCTGCACAATTCTGCCTCCCAGGGACATGGCAGAACTGCCATGGTCTGTAGGAGAAGGTAGTTTCCTCCTCTGCTCTTCCCAAAGCTGCTCTGGTGACTCCCAGACAACCAGCACCAGCATGGGAAAGAGCAGCATGGGACAAGTGCAGCCACAGTGCACAGAAAGGAAGGGGCTTCATCAACCCACACCCCTCCACAGGGAGGTGTGGGTGTGCACATACTGCACGTATACACGTGCGAGTATGTACATTAATACTCTACAGGTTCAAGACACTCAGTTTTAATTTTCTTGTCTTGCCAGGACCTTTCCAAACCAGCTCCAGCCATGGTTAACCTGGGCTGCTCTATGCTGTGCCCAGAAGGTTGGCTTCATGGGGGAGAGGGGAGCTGCCAACTGCAGGAATGCCACCTCCCCCACTTTGTTTGCGACTGGAGATGCCCCAGCAGCACACAAGTAGATTCCCCTGGATCCCCTAAATAGCATCAGTGGGTGTTTATGGCTGAGATTGGGGATGAAACCCAGCACCTGACAGTGAATCACTCCCACGCCCCCAGGCAGTGATGCCACCACAAAGGGAGGCCACTGAGGCTCTCTCCTGCTGTCAGCAGAGAGATCTGCCCTACTCCAACCAAAGCCCTGGTCGGAGCTGCTGTGCATCTACTAATCACACACAAAGCTCTTCTCAATTTCTTGGAGGCTTGTGGGAGCAATTTTTTTTAGCTTCAAAGTTTTGATTAGGGTTTGTCTTCCAGTAGCCAGGAGGTCACAGTGTCTGAATAGATCACAACCTGAACATCTGCATCCTATTACACAGCACGGTGATTATTTTTCAACATTCCCCATATCTTCTAGCAGTGACAGTAATGATTAAAGCCTGGAGTGGATTCCTGAGTAGCGTTTCAACTTCCTTTACTTTTGCATCCTGACCATAAACAGGAGAATAGGGCTTTCCTTGGGCACTAGGTCAGGAAGCCCATGTGCCTTATGGCGACACTGATGCGCTGATGAAAGCCCAGGCCCGGAGATGTCAACTGGTACAAAGCAGCTGAACAAACCTGCCAAGGAGTGCCAACAATAGCAGGATGTCACTGCAGCTTGTAGGGAGGATGTTTCCTTTCACTGATTTGGCTCCTGTGCCAAAAGCCATCCACTGGTCCAAGGAATAAAGCTATTGTCTCCAGGAAGTGACCACAAGCAGACCCTGGTGGCTCAGAGCAAGTGACGGGGATTTGGTTTCCCATCTGCAGTGCCAGAAGAGCAAGAGCATGAGGTGTGCAAGGTGAGCTTTGGGCAGTGCACCTCTGGGCAGCCCTGTTCACAGCTCTCACTTGGTCTGGAGCAACTGTTATACAGGGGCTCCATAAACCTTCTTGTTAGAGACTGGGACTTTATTGTTCTCCTTCTTGGAGGAGGGAAGGGAGACAAGTTGGGGAGATCAAGAAGCCAAGAGGAAAAGGATTATTCAGGTCAAGCCTACCGCAAAGGGTTGGAGCTGCCAAGCAAGTACTCCAGCTGGGGGACAGCCTCAAAATTTCCCAAGCAAGTAAAGAAAATTACTTTCCCTCCTCATTATGCAAGGAGGCATTAACAAGCCCACATTTCTGGGCCTTCGGGTTTGAGCTTGTGCAGGTCAGCATTCAACATTTTAAAAAACTTCTTTCACCATAATTTTTGCTGCAAGGTTTTGTAAGGCAGCCAAGGGCAGGAAACTGTCTATAAATGAGCACGGCTGCTCCGGGTGGGTCCCAGTGCTGAAAGCAGCTGCTGTCTACGGTCTGGATCTGGCCAGCGAGGAGGGAGGAGGCTGCAGTTGTCTAGCTTCTCGCCCCTTCCCTTGGGAAAAGGGGCCATGGCATATGCCTGGGTGCACACCCTGCACAGCAGCTCCTGCCCGCTCTCCCTCAACACGTGCCTCTGCAACTCTTCCCATCCTTGTCCCTCTTTACCTGACTGCTCTTTCTCTGCTGTCTGTCTCTTCCTAGGCATTTGCAGATGTCCTGTCCCCATGTGCCTGTCTGCACGTGCACCCATGTTTGCATGCCTCCTTTAGCTGCAAGTGCGTGTCTTGCTCTTAACAATTGAGCAGGTTGCCTGGCAGCTCCATGCACATCTATGTGCATCTGGATTTTTCTGCTTGGTTTCACTCACGTGCCTCTCCCTGCGTCCACCTTCCAGCGCCTGCCTGCATCTCCGCTTGCGTTTGTACATCTCCCTCCATTGGCTCTATTTATCATGATAAACAGGACAGACACGTGCATCCAAGCCACGTGCACCCAAGCCAGCTGGAATCATGCTGGTCAAGAGCTGAGACGGAGGGATGAGGAGAAGAGGGAACTCAAAGGAGAGTAAAGGGCTATTGGAAAAGGCCCAGGGAACAGCCCACCTTCTTACTACCTATGCGCTGCTCTCATGGAAAAGATCCTGAGATAAGCCTGCTCATTAAGATAAGGACTGGGTGCCTGTGGAGCTGCAAGCCACCAAGCTGGAGAAGTGCACAGCTCTCATTCACCCTCCCAAGACCAGAAAGGGTGAGGGTGTCCTGAGGCTGCCGCCTTGCTGGGGCTAATAGCGGCCAAGGGTGGGGGACACAGATGCGCACCAGAGCTCTGTTGAAAGGAGAGGGCTGCAGGGGGTTGGAAAAGGCAGATGCAAGGCAAAAATACTCCGATTTCATAAAAATGCAGGGTTAGCAACCAAGGCCATTTAAAATAGGAGTGCTAATATTACATCTCTCCCTCGTAGAGAAAGGGTGGCCGGGGCTTACTTGTGAGGGACTTTCTTCTTCAGCTTGTAAAGACCTCTACAAAACCTTGGTTAAAACTTTGTCCCCCATGAAACAATGCTGGCCATCACATCACATGCCAGCTGAATTGCCACCCGCAATGGAGGGCTTCTTTACCTTGCCCACAGAGGGTCAGTGAAATAGAGGAGAGGATGAGGAGGGAGGGTGCTGCAGTGAAGGCATGGCAAGACTAAGTATCCAAAAGCACTAGCAAAGGGCAAGGGAGCTGCAGGCAGCTTGGAGAGTGCAGAGTACCTTGATGGACCAAATTAGAGGATGCAGAGAGGCCAGACGAGAAATCCTGGGAGAGGAAGAACTGACAAGGTTTCTGGAGATGTAGCTGGGAGGAGGGACAGAGCAGGCTGGCTCTCACCAACGGCATTCATGTGTGCAGGGAGGCAAAGCAGCGGCTGTGCTGGGGTGAGACATGGGTGGCAGGAGAGGAAGAGGCATAGAGGCAGGCACAGCACTCAGGACTAGATAAAATGAGTCAGCTCTACCAGCTGATGACTAGGGGGAGTCCTGGAAGATGTCAACGTTTCTGTTTCACTTTCTGGAAAATACCCAGCCTTGCACATGTTCGCTGATGGAAAACTACTGCAGCAGAAGTCACAAATGTGGCCGAACATTGTGTGGACGGAAAGCTGGTGAGTCAAGCTGTGATGCCTAGCAAAGGGCCATGCTGCCGGGTGCTGCTCAGACATGGTGCTACCAGATCCAGACCTGGTGCACACTAGCCACCTCTCTCCTTGCATGGCTTTCCAGGTATCTCTTGTCCCTCTGCAGTTGAGGCCCGCTCACCTGGAAGCAGCTAGCTCCTCTACTTGGGTACCTTGAGATACAGACCTGTGTCCTTAGCTGCTACATCCCACCTTCCCCACAGGGATGCCCAACTGCAGACCAGCCTACAAGGCCCACCAGTGTGGAAGACAGAAGGGCTTGGCCTTTTTCCTTCAACTGGCATGCTAATTTAAGGATGGGGTTTTTTTCCCCTCCCTCCTGCAGCACTTCTGATGCTCATAGGGATTCAGCAAAAGCAGCAAGGCCACATAGAGGGCCTTGCAGTGGTGCCTGGCTCCCCTCCTGCCAGTGGAAAGGAGCCCTGTCCCAGGCTCCTGCTCACAGTGGGCAAATAGGCTGGTGGGCAGCTTGTATTTTGAGCTTATTTCTGGCCCTTCTCACATATGACTAGCAGTTAATTTAAGAGAAATTTAAAAAAAAAACAGTGCAGCTAAGGCTAAAGGTCGGGAGAGGGATGCCTGCGGCTTTGAGTGCTCTCAGGTACAGCAGCAAGAGGGAACATCTTCACTGCCCATGGGGAAGGGCTAAAAATAAAAAATCTTACTACTTTTCTCTCCCTTAACCACCCATTTAAGTCCCTGTGCTTTCCACTTGTTTCTTGCTAATTAAATTTCTTCAGATGACCACGTTTCAGGGTAGAAGGCTGATGTCGTGGGTGCACAGGTCACCCAGTCCTCGGCCAGCCACAAGGAAGAAGTATATGTGGACCCCTATGCTCCCCGTGTCCAGACTCTGGCCTCGGCTGCTTTGTAGAGCTGGATGGGGACATAACCAAGGACATGTTGCAGTCTCCATTGCAGGTTAGGAGATAAGCAGCCCTGCCTTAATGAGGACATTGTATACCTGGCAAGGCTATACCCCTCACAGAGAACAACAGGCTCTTTCATTCCAGGTGCTGGCACAGCCAGGAGCAGTCGTGAGACAGAGGGAACCATGGATGGTAAACCAGCTCAGCACCACCAGCCATAGGAAGCTGCCACCTGGGCAATCTAGGGCTTCCCAGCAACAGCCACACATTGGATTCTACCAGCAATCGCAACAGCAGAACAAATCTGGAGGGCTACAGCTTTGCTAAGACAGGCTTTTTCAAGGAGGTTCAAGTGTGAATGGCAACTTTCCAGTGCAGAGAGGAAAGATGTATTTCTGCCTCCAATACCTGCAGAGGCAAGCCCATCCCAGAGGGAGAGGGCAACATTGCCACACCAAGAGACCTCTGCTTGCTGCTTGGGAGGCAAAGTTCCCACTGAAAGGAGCCAAATCTTTACTGTACATATCTAAAAGCACTGAATTATTAAGAAGAAGAAATATCTTAAGGCTGCAGGCGGAGCAGAGAGCTTTACAGATGGATGGTATTAAGTGTAATGGACCTCTGATGGAAAACCACTTGATTGCTGCAGGTTGGTTTCTCAGCTGTGGAGTAACTCAAAGCAGCCAGAGGCACTGTGGTACACATCATCATTGCCATAAGGTATTACTGGTTTTGCTAGTCCATTGCAGCCTTTGGAAGCATTATAGTGAGCATGCGATGGGGAGATACCCCCTCCCACCCAAGAACATCCACAATCCAGCCTTTGCTTTTGCAGAGCCCAAAACAGCCTTTCCCTGTCTCACCAGAGCAGGGAAACAGGCCTTGCTAGCCTACAAAGAAAAAGCCTTTCTGACCACTAGGTAAGGCCAACCAGCAATACCTGACATGGAGGCATCAGGAAACATAATCACCTTGCATGGTGCATGCAGCAGAGGTCCAAGTGGGTACTACATACAGACCTTGAGGCTTAGTATCTCTGACTGGCTGGGACAGATATGTGCTGGGTTTGCTCTGTAAAACTTGGGCTGTTTGTCAGCAGTGAGGAAACCCTCAAATACTCTGGAACCAGGCTTCTTCCCACCCTCCCGCTTCCACGTGATTAAGGTCATGTAAGAGCCAGCTGTTGTTTCCAAGCCTCCTGAATTTGCCAAAATTAGGCTGAATTTGTGGAAAGTGGCTTCCCAAGACCTTGGGTACTTCCTGCTTCGTATACCATGCCAAAAACAACACAGTAGTGCTCACTCTCTCAAATTTGGTATGACTCCTTTAGTCCCACATGGAGTCACAAGTTACAAAACTCACTGATTTTGAAATCTTGAAGGTCAAATATTTTGGTTTTTTTCAAGGCTGCTCAGGCAGAGCAGTACTATGACACTGGGTACAGGAAAATTTTGGAAGTTGATACCTCAAAGATACCAGGCAACTTCTGGTTGCTAACACCGGCACCAGATGATCCTTTGCTATTAAATGGCACCTCCAGGTCAAAGGCATCTCACCAGCGTTGAGCACTTGCAAGAGCTTTTGCCACTTATTATGGGGATCACCGAGCAAGGCTTTTAGAGACCTGAAGAGTAGGAAAGAACACAGCTGAATGCTCTGCTGCACAGGGACAAGAAAGCCTTTGGTCCAAGACCAAACATGAGATGAACAAGAAAGATGAAATAACCAGGGTGGAGAGGAAGTCAAGGGCTGGAGGAAAGTGTGATGTGTACCAGAGCTGCAGGGACTGAGGCTTTCTATTCCTAATTAACGGACTCACTTGTCTTACTTTCTGTTCTAACCACCATATTAACCTTTTAAATATAGAAGGCTCCTCCCTGGCTATGTACACAGCCAGCCTGGCACCACCATCCATCTCAGCTATGTTGCTACAGATTGTATTTTCAGAACCACTTGATGGGTGGATTAATGGCTGCCTTTTTATTGCCAGCTTTCAGGGTGAAAAACAAACAAATAAACCCACCACCACCAAAATCATATGTGAGGCTTTCAAGTGTCATGAAGATGGCTAAAAAAAGCCAAGATTTTTTTTTTTTGTAAGGAATCTGTAGAGGTTTTATTTGCTGCTTATTTTGAGAAATGTGAGGCCTGTAAGCTCATTTTTCACACTTCCCCACACACCCTCCCAAGTTCTGGAAAGATGCTGTATTATTTTTAAATGAAAATGTGGTATTTTTCATGATTACGTGGCTCCAAGCTCTGGAGCTTTACTGGAATAGCTACTAACTGGGAGTGCTTGGCAGTGGTGCCCAGTGCAGCCACCTGCGCAGAAATCTTGAGGTTTCCATTGCATTTAAGGTGAAGAGCAAGATCTCCCATCTTCTCTTTAGGGCTTTGAGAAGTAATATTTAATATGAAAAGCACAGAGTTGATATACAAATAATTGTGATTGTTGATACAGATTTGATATACAAAACAGTACAAATTGGAAATGGTTGGGTTTGAAAAAAATAATTATCATTATCAAGAGGGAAACTATCCAGATTTTAAAAAGTTCCCCTGTGGGTAACAAAAACCAAACCCCAATGGGATGCAGAAGAAGGTCTGGGTGCAGATTAAAGGGAAGATAAAATGTAATGCGTGGTGCTAGAACTGGGAAAATAAAAATTAAAATAATAATAAAATAGGCATGACTTGCTCTCTCCATCGCTCTGCAGAACTGCGGCACAGCAGCGCTTCAGCCAGAACCTCCCATCCAAGCTGATGTTTCTCATAGTGGAAATCTGACCCCCCCGAAGGGCAGGGAGGGATTATTTTAACCTCTCATTCAGAGCCAAGTCTCCAGCGGCGCTGCAACAAGCAGCACACTGATCCGATGCTGTTACTGCTGCTGCGGCACAGCTCCAGCTCCTGGCCCCCACCCAGCCCATGGCCTTACAGGTCCGATTGCGGCAGTGCTCCTGCTGCAGACCGATCCGAGATGGCCCCTCGCACTTTGCGTACACCCGCTATGGCCAGAATGATTCAGCCTCACCCTGGCTTGCTGATGACGCCTGTTGTTCTTTAGAAAACCAGGGTGACATGAGTCATCTGGTCACACCAGCGGGTTGGCCAAATGCTTCGGGCTCCCTGCAGCTGGCTCAGCTGCATGGACCATCCTCACCCCGCTGGCTGCAACTGGGCCATGCTCATCATCTGCAGTCCCCGTGCCTGCAGCTGGAGGCACCTGGCCATGCCATGGGGACATATCTGCCTCCTGGGACAGGAGATGTGTGTACCAGGGGTCCACCAGGATGCTAACAAGAGGTACCCATCTCCCTGCCAACAGCCAGCTGCAGCAGGAGAGCATACTTTTTATGGCAACTCCTTTGAGCATGGGGCATCTGTAGGGACCAGGTTCCTCCTGACATCGTGTTTCCCACACCCCATCACCTTGCACACTGGGCAGGGCTGGCTGGTACCCCCACAGAGCCTCAAGCAAGGATATGTGGGAGGAAAGGCATCCCTGCCAGGGTCACCCCTTCTCAGCTGGACCCAGGGGCTGCTGCAGGTTTGGGGGCTGATGGCAGGGAGGCAGATTGCTGGTGGGGTACACTACAGGGGAGCAAAAGGGAGTACCAGAGTACTAACAGGTACACACTAAGAAGCAGCGTCCCCAGGGCTGAACCAAGCTGTGCTAAGTGCCAGCAGGGTTGGCACACCAACAACCCGCTGCTCTTTGTGCCTTGGGCACCCGTACCAGGGAGCGCTGCCTTCAAAAATCACGACACGCAGGGTTGGGCTGACTTGCTGACACAGGGCATGCTCTTGCTTAGCAATTAATTTGGATGCAAGTAGCATTTGCATGTTAATTACTCTGCCTAAGTAATACCACATGTGGAGTAAAGAGTGAGTGCTTTTCCTCTGCTCTGAAATAACTCCATTTATAGACGAGCGCTTTGAGATGGATGAGGCTCAAAGCAGATACCAAGATACTGCCTATAGTTTCCACATGGCATCACGCTGAGTTTGCTGGACTGTTACATGGGATCAGGGGAGTCTGGGGTGCTCCAAATCAGGGTGGGATGGCAGAAGTAACGCAGGGCTGTTCCCCCCCCCTACACCAGCTACCCTCATGCATGGACTTTCTTTCGGGTTGGTACAGCACCAGCTCTGTGAGCTGGCGAGTGGAAATGAATTTGGACCTGGTGGACCTGATTACTAGCCCACAGGGCTGCTGTTAAGGAGGAACACGCCACCATCGTAGCACTAGCAAGCCAGAAGTCTGGCATTAGGACTCGCAACTGCATCCAAAGTGCCTGGCTGCATCTGGACCTGCCTGAGGACACCTCGCTCCCAGCGAGGGGGACTGCAGTGCTCAGCAACCTGGAGCTGTCTGGAGAATGGGGGGAGCAATGAGTGCTTCACAGCCCCCCCCCC
>VZZY01016197.1:190440-203181 GCA_013400335.1 Eurystomus gularis
CCCCCCCCCTCCCAGCTCATCTGTGGGTTTGAAAGCTCTTGTGGTGAGAAGGAACAGGAAGGAGCTCTGTAAAAGGCTGCCGAGAAATATTTAAATATTTCCGTTTCCAGCGTAACTTGAGTCATTTGGAATGGAAAGTTTCCATTGCCTAATAAATCTAGCGCGCTCATTTAAAATGAGAAGAAAAAAAAAAAAAAGAACAAGGACAAGTTTTGGTGTTGGCTTGAGGAACACAGCAGTGCGGTGGAGGCGCTGACGCGCACCACCCACCAGCAGGTACATGATGTTCTTGGCCCAGGCTGGGGCCAAGGAGGAGCAGAGGGCAATGAGGCAGGCATGGGGCAACGGGTGTGTTTGCAGCCCAGGGAGAGCCTGCTCGCTCATGCTGGCAACAGCTAGCACAGAGGAAAATTTAGGCTTGGATCAGAGCAGGTGAGAAAAGAAAACCAAACACCATTGGATGAAATTAAAATGCATGAGAGGCTTTTCAGGAGGGTTTTGTGGAGCTGCCCGAATCTGAAGCAACAGTCTGCATTACCTGACTGCGAGGGCACATTCAGGCCAGGGGTGCAGACACGCTCAGCTGTGGCTTCTGCCCCAGGAGTGCACATTTTACTGTGGGCAATTACCCTACTGCCTTGGCAGAGATGGCTCTGGTGTTGGAGAACTCTGAATCCAGGAACCCTCAGCTTAAAACACAGGGAGTGGGATAGAGGATCAGCTCTACATCTTGAAGAAGATGTAGACCTTATAGCAACCTTCCAATACCTGAAAGGGGCCTGTAAGAAGGCATGGGAAGATCTGTTCACAAGGGTTTGTAGTGATAGGATGAAGGGTAATGGTTTTAAGCTAGAGAAGGTTAGATTTAGGTTGGACATTAGGAAAAAATTCTTTAATATGAGGGTGGTTGATCACTTCCCATCTTTCTTATAGGCCCCCCATAAGTATTGAAAGGACACAATAAAGCCTCTCCAGAGCCTTCTCTTCTCCAGGCTGAACAACCCCAACTCTCTCAGCCTTTCTCCATAGGAGAGGTGTTGCAGCCCTCTCATCATTTTTGTGGCCCTCCTCTGGACCCACTCTGATAGGTTAATGTCTTTCTTGTGCTGAGGACTCCAGAGCTGGAGACAGTACTTCAGTTGAAATCTCACCAGAGACTAGTAGAGGGGCAGAATCACCTCCCTTGACCTACCGGCCATGCTTCTTTTGATGCAGCCCAGGATACAGTTGGCCTTCTGGGCTGCGAGTGCTCATTGTCAGCTCATGTCCAGCTTTTCATCCACCAGTACCCCCAAGTCCTTCTCTGCAGGGCTGTTTCCAATCCCTTAATCCTTCAGCCTGTATTGATACCAGAGCTCACCCTGACCCAGGTGCAGGATGTTGCACTTAGCCTTGTTGAACCTCATGACATTCACACAGGCCCATTTCTCAGGCTTTTCCAGGTCCCTCTGGATGTCATTGCATCCCTCAGGTGTGTCAACTGCCTTTTCAGTACTAAAGCCAATTTAGTGCCAGAAAGCTTCTCCCATTTCCCTGCTTCCCCAATATCCCAGCCTCCCTCCAGCAACACAGTGCAGCACTGCAACCAAAGGAAGAGCTTGCGGAAAGACCATGGAGCCATGTTTCAGCATGAAAGCAGTTTCAGCAGGTGAGGGAATACACATTCAAAGTAAATGGAGCAAGACCCTTAGCAGCACCTTCTTCTCCAATGCCAAAGATACATGTGGCACGAGTGAGAACAGCATTGAAGTAACCTGGAGCCTCCTCAGCCCCTTCTCCCCAGTGCTCACAGCTCTTCCAGGGGAAGAGCTGGGGGGACTGCACTGTGGCACTCTGGAAGGCATGAGTGGGAACATGCAGGCTGTGGGGCATCAGAGGGATGACCTACCCACCCTCTCCACCGGACCCTACAAGCTCAGGAGCAGAGGAGGAGAAGGAGAGCAGAACAGGCCCTTTCTGCAAGGCTATGGGTAGAGCTTGAACTGGAGGAGCTGCACACCTGCTGTCACTCTGATGGACACCAGAGCACCCAGTTGCTGGCAGCAGGGCTGAGGCGATGCCCTGCCCCTGATGTGGGAGAAATAAATACATGGATGTTCCCCTCCACTTGGAAATGCAGCTTCAGTGCAGAAACTGCCCCCAAACACAGCATTAGGTCCCCTGGTGTTTTTGTGGAGCTGAGACACAGGCAGCCCACGGCAGGGCTGTCACCTGAGCTGGCCAGATCAGGTAGCAGAAGTGGGACTGAGAGGCATTGCCTTCTTCAGGTAAGCACCACAGCATCCATTACACACTGCTACTGTGTTTCTGGGCAGATAGCAACAGTGGTCCAGACACTCATATAGCTTCCTGCCCGGGCTAGAGAAACAGGATTCTGCAAATACTGCTTGTTCTGGTCTGTCTGAGAAATGCCACCATTCCAGTCACTCCTGCCCTGTTGCAGGACCACCTTTTACACAGAGGCCAGGGCAGCAGTATATATAATGCTCTCCTCATGACAATCTTGCATTTACAGCCAGAAACTACTGAAAGTAATGAAAGCTATTTGCATCCAAGGCACAAGAAATGTTGCAGACAGAGCACTGCGATTTCACAAGAGATGGCTCTATAATAACCAAGAAGGATTTAAACAAACAAACAGAAAGGAAAACATACCATTAACAATCCCAAATAACAACACAGAGAAAAACAACACAGCATCACTAACAGCAGCAGCTTTTCTACGTGTAGAAGCAGCTGTACAGTCACAGATGGCTTCCTCAGCACATGCTAAGGAGCCAGGCCAGAAGGCTGGGGGAGCTGGATCCAGGTCTGCCTCTCACCCTCTGCTGCATCATCTTGGACAAGCCACAGGCCAATACACCAATACAAGTAAGCAAAACCCTAGAATATGCAACACCACAGTCTCATCTCCCTCCCCCCTGCCAAAATGATGCGCAGTACTACCTGTGTCAAATGGCCATGCTTGGAAGGAGAAACTGAAGCTCCCCCACCTTAAAAGTCCTGCTAAACCCAACATGAGTCTTACCCAGTTCTTATGGGCTCTCAGAGGTGGGCTGATGCTCAGTGCGCATTCATGTCTTGCGTAGGTCAGGGAGAGAAGGAGGCCTGAAAATCCTCTTGGGGATGTTGTGGTGACAAACTGAAGGGAAATGGAAGCAAGAAAAAGAGGAAGTCCAGGTGATTTGAATGGTCCTCTTCTTTCAAAGCACTACCATGTGTTTTACATCACAAGTGTTTCAAATGAGACTCCAGCACCTGCATGTCTTTTGGCCAGGGTTTTGTTAGGGGCTTTCCAGCTGCTAAGAGCAGACGACTGAAAAAAAAAAATCAATAAAAGAAAAGTTTGAATTGCAGCCTCTTACAGACTGATGCTTAGATTGAGCTGTTGTCCAGTGTATGTAGATAAGAACCATTTTATTGTTCCCACATAGCTCTGCTGTCAGCATTACAAGACTGTTTGCTGGGCTGACATTAGTACTTCTGCCTATTAAGCTCTAGACTTTGGCACATGTTATAGTTTTCCTTTATTATTGATCACAGACCAGATCAGTCACTCTGCGAACCGAGACAGGGACGTGCCTGTTCATATCTCCAAATTTTGTGTGAAATTTCAGTGTAGGCTTAGCACAGAAAGACCAGCCTCTCAAAGAGGTATGCCTGCAGTGCCCTGGACACAGGGTAAAACCAGAAATGTTTATTAGGGCTCTCCCCAACCACTTTACGCTGTATTTTAACTACTGAGTATTGCCAAAATTTCTATTTGTTTTCTGAGATGTTTCCTGTTCAGAAAAACATCCCCAGAGCCCAGTGCCCTCCCATTCACTAACCATGTGTTACACAGAGCTCAGTGAGCAGATGCTGGGTTTGGATGCTAGCATGTTTTTCATAAATTACATGTATTTTGGATGTAAACAGTGACTGTTTGTTGAAGTATTGTTTTCTGTTTTCTTGTTTTGATTGTAGACTGAAGGTTCAAAGAGATTCAATTTCAGAACACCAAGACTGGCCTTTGCTGTGGTTTCCTAAGTAAAAGGAGAAAGTTAAATACTGTTAACACAAACAGGGTTGTGATCCTCCACTTTGTGTGGAAAAACTGCTCTTGTTAAATCGTAGCAAATGACAGCAACCACTTACTACAGCTTCTCCATGCTGCGATCATATTATTGGCTTTGCCAAGGCTGCCTGATAAGGTTGTTGCCACCTCCATGTCCCAGCTTCCCTCACATCCTGACCCTTGTCACATCCCAACCTCCATCAGTCCAGCTTGCCACATGGCTGTTGCAGGCAGAGTAGAGATGATCTCAGGTCTTTTCTCTTGTTTTGGGGTCTTTTTAACAGCTCTTGAAGTACTTCAGTTTGTTGGAAGGTTGGTACCCATGTTTTTAGGTGTTGCTATCTCTTTTTCATAGGCTCCAAGTCCATGTGTGTCACGGGGTTTGACTTTACCAGCTCTGATGTCTCACTGCTGTGCCTCAGATTCCCCTCTCAGTGCCTGGTAGAACCTAACTGAAGCCATTTTCAGAAATGTTCTTTTGTTGCAGCAGTTCCAAGAGGCATATTAAAGACTGGAGACCTCTCTGCATGTGGGCTTCAGCAGGATCACTGCCTTTAAAAGCCTTTAATACAAGATCAGACAGCACCTGGGTGCAGGCTGCCTTATCTGACGAAGTCACCAGGGCAACAGGAGGACAATATTTGGTGGGGGGTCAGTCTCCTCCTCTCAGCAGTGCACTTTGCGCGGTGCTTGCAGGGACAGCTGCCTTAGGTTCCTGCTGGGTGCACAGGCAAAGCAAGCTTGGGCTCTGTCCTGAATACGTGTTGCTGGTGTACCTATAGAGAGTGATGGAGGAACACACAGCCTAGGTCTAGGTCTGGCTTGATTGGTACATACATTATATAATGTATATCGTATGCATATTGCATATGATCATCATCACTCACTAAAACCTTCAGCAAGACCTGAGATGCCTTTACTGAGAGCAGCCTCTTTCTCCATCAGGGATGCTTTTGGGGCTGTGTGATGCCACAGAGGGAGCAGCTCCTGAGGGTACATAATTGCTTTCACTCTGTGCAGCACTGGCTCAGACTGCCACTACACCCAAGGGATTTTTGCCCCTGCTCTGCTCCCACCATTGCTGTGGGCTGAGAAGAAAAGCCTCCAAGTGCTGCCAAAGGGCTCTGCCTCTGAAGCAGCTTTCCCTGCTCCTCCTGGGGCCAGGACCGTACTCAGAATCAACATGCTGTGCAGAGGTCCCAGGGGCAGCCCAGGACTCTGACTGGCCTGGAGAGGAGCGGCGAGCATTCCCCGGTCCTGCTGCAAGGTTAAAGAGTGTCATGGCTAGATTTATGCTTTCCCGTTGTGCGAGTGCCCTTTCTCAGTTTCTGTCAGGCACTGGGAGGGGAACACAGTCTGTTACCGTCTTTTTTTTATTGTTAATGTTGGATGTGAGTTCCCCGAAGTCATATACTGAGCATCTGGCACTGCCATCCCCTGCCTGCTGGCACTTCATCATCCCAAACCAGGGGATGTCATTAGTGATTTGTGTGGCTGTAACACTCACGAGGAGCAGGGTGCAAGTTTCTCATCCATCTGCTCCCCCTCAAGCGCGTCCTCATCACCCCCAAAGTTGTCTTTGGTGTCTGGAAAGGTTCTGGTGGCTTTCCAGCTGTTTAGATCAGGATCTCCTTCATTACTCTGAGGTTTCCCTAGGGGCTTGCATTGTGTTAAATTTCAGGAAGCACAATGAAACTGAAGATCTTTCTATGCCAGGCTCCTGCCCTGAAGTACTTAGTCTCTAGGGAATGGAGAACAGACAAAGGAGAAGGAAGAGGGTACAATATCTGAGCAAAAGATCAAGCTGATGAGACAATGTATTATTCATTAAGTGTATCTCCAGGACTAATAGCTAAGTGAGTGTGAGAACAGAGCTTACAGTTGTCTTAGGTACAGTTTTAAAAAATTGATGCACCTATTTTTATGTCCACTTTTTTTGACAGCTGTTTATTTTGTTTGGGATAGGACTCAGTCTAGCCACCATTTCTGAAAGTGGGTATATTTATATGTTCCCAGTGGTTTCACTGGTGATGATGGGATGTGCATGTGATTAGGTGAGTGCATGCACCTCCTCTGAACCTGGAGCTCCCCCAAGCCAAAGCAGTTCTCTTTACAGATTTTGCCCCCCAACTGGCTTTAACTGTCCTCTGCCTAAGGGAAAATAAACAGGACAGATTCCTGAGCTGCACTATGGCAGCCAACATGTTAAAAAAGCCTTTTGGTGGGGTTTTTGTAAAGCCCGTGGAGAGAGCTGCAGGGGTCTGTGTGTGTTTCAGAACTTGATGGTATCTGGGATCTCACCATGAGATCTGCCTGTTAAATGGGCTCAGGATGGAGACTGAGGCTCCTTTGACCCATGATCACATTTCTCTCTAGCAGTAGAGATGCCAGAAATTCATTTGCATGCTGCTTTCCCAACCTGCCAACTTTTCTCTTATTGCTACTTTTAATACTAGCCAAATCTGCCAGAGGTACTTGCAGAAAACCACCTAGCTGGTTTATTCACACTGCAGGGCTCCTGCTGACTTTTGGAGGGTGTCTCCTGTCCCCAGACTGCTGAAGGACTCACAGGGCACTGTGCTAAATGCGCTGGAGTGGGAAGGAGCTGGGGAACAACAGCTCAAGGACCCGGGCCTCCAGCGCAGAGGTAATGAGAATTAAGTGGCTAGTGCCAAGGGCATCCCCCTCCCAGGAGTACTGCGCTTCAGTGCACACGCAGCTTTGGCTTCTGGCATCATTTACACCCCCATGGTTTTCCTTCCCCATGCAAGCCCTCTGTTCAGGTCCTCATTTGGGAAGCAAAGGAGACTGAACCAACCCTGTGGGGGGGCTGGGGGCTGCAGAGCTACCCCATATTTCAAAGTGGGTGCTAAAACCCTTCTTCCCAAAACTAAGCAAGAAGCCAGTTAAATAAATTCTCCACAGCTCCAGCCTCTGCAATCACTTTCTACCCGCCTCACCGCCCCAAGTAGAGGCAACTTTGCACTGTCACACAAAATTAAACTTACTCTTTATTCTCCAGTCTAATCTCTCCCTCCACAATATGATTCTGAGGTTTAATCTCATTACAATCTTTCATATCACACTATAACAAATGGCCCCAGCTGCCAAGCTAAGCAGTTTAATGAGATACCGTGTTGGCTATCAAATGAAAGGCAGAGGAGGTACTGCAAACAAAGGCGTTGTGTGCTCAGTCCCATCCCTGGGACATGGTGCTCAGGCTGCGAGGAAGAAACTCGTGCAACTAATGTTATGCCACTTCAAGGAGAGAAAATCTGTCTTTCTGCAAGAGTTTTGGTGGAGAACTATGCTTTACCAGGCAAGGTGGAGGATGCTGCGTGACCAGCAGCCCTGTGATACAAACACAACGTTTGCTGTCCATGGGGGTCCGAACGCAAGATACAGGAAATGCAGTTTGTCTTTGTTCAGATGTTATTACATCTGATCTAAACACAACAGCCTGAGATGTATCACATGGCAGATTGATATCCTTGTTTGTTAATCCAAATGCAATCAGACACATTTTTTTTCTTCCTGCCTAGATAAGACCCACCCTTCCCCCTCAGAGCTGCAGCCATAACGCAATTCCCTCTCAGCAGCTAATGGCATTCATAAATTACACTCAAGATCTATTGTTCGTTTAATCCTTTGTGCTGCTATTAACTCTGGTCACTGATCTGTTGCCTCTCCAGTCTATGGTATTTTAATGACACAGCTAGAAAACAGACAAACTCTTCAGCTAGTGGCAGAAAGACAGATTTGTGTTACAAGGAGGGACGGCATCTTCCACTGACTCGAGGAGAAGAAGTGAGGGAGAAAAACAGCCCAGAACCAGCTGTCAACTGGGAAACACCAAGAGGAACAGGCTGAAATAGACTCACTGGTTCTGACTTGAGCTCAGGTCTCACTGAGATGAATCTGTTGGCTCACACTCTTGGGAATTCAGTTCAATGTCCAATGCAACCGAACCATGGCAAGCCTTTCAACCAGCCTAATCTGGTTTGGCAAAGGAAATCATTGACGATAGTCGCTCCTGCTTTGAAGTTGTAGTTATTTTTTAAGGGAACCTGACCCTTGGGTGTGCTTTCCTTTTCAGCACAGTGGCTCTGCTGCATGGATTAGTACTATCTATGTGACATACCATTGCAGGAGACACTGATGAGACCCCCTCTGGAACATGACAAACCACTCTGGTTGTCCATGCTGAGGTGAATTACACTTGGAAAAGTTGCAGAGCAGGACTGGAACAGAGGTTTTTATCAGAGAAAAGGAGACCAAAGAGTTTGGCGTATCTAGTCATGTTCAGCTAAAGCCACGGAAGCTTATGATTACACTTGTGATGGTTGCATGGTCAGCAAACCCTATGGAGGGAGAACAGCAGCTTGAGTCTGTACTGTTGCAAAACCAGACAACGCTGGCTGTGAACACATTTAGGCTGAAAGCTCAAAGAAATCTCCTAATGATCTGTATGGACCCAAAACAAACCTTCAGTTCAAGGAGCCAGGGGCAGAGTATGTTAACTCCCTTTGAGACAGCTCTCTGTTCATTCCGGTGAAAGGACCAGAAAGAGCAGTGGATGGATTCGGTGACTGAAGAGATCTCTCTGAGCCATGTGTCCTTACTTTTTTAAAAGAGGCTGACAGGAATTCACTACCTGATGTTAATTTTCTTAAAAATTCTTTTTTGTGAGGCATTTTTTAGTTTTCCTGAGCTCTATTTTCTTTTTGGTTCATTACCAGCTTGGAATTAGACTTTCGTAAGCTCTCTTCAATTAATAAAACTCCTTCCCTGGAAAGCATTACCTAGTCCCCTCGAGTTACAGCAAATGCAACCTTGCCCCTCAGCTGTGTCAGTGACAATATTGGCACCAGAAGGGGCTATGACCTGGCCTTTGCTGCTGGGGCATGGTGCAGAAGCAGGTGGGTTTAAGGCTGCCTGTAGTTGTGGCAGAAGAAGTTTGGCTGCTTGTGTTGCTGGATAACAAACAGTACCCATCTCCTCAAGGTAACAGCAAAAAAGTGATGGGCCAGATGCAACTGGGCCGTGGTCTGTGATCAGGTTCTAGACCACCCTGCATTTAAAGTGGTGCCCTGCCAGGCTGCAGAAGGCTTGATGTGTATTTCTTTGGGCTGTTGGCCTGCATAGCTGCTCGATTCCAAGGGTGGCTTCTCTAAGAAAAGAAACAAGAAGATATTTAGCTCCTTAATCCGGAAAACTTTAAGTTGCACAAGCCACAGTTGTGCAGCTGGTAATTACCACCACCCAGGGGAGCCTGAGAAGATGCCATTCTTTTTTTCTAATTACTACAAAGCCTTTCAATCTGATTAATTCTTTCCTTGATGCATTTCCTTGTAATTTCTGTTCGTGAGGATGGTAAGAGTAAATTAGAGAATCTTTCCTGTGCAACATACATTCAGGACTCTCCATGGGCCTGGTCTCTGGTAGCATCTGTGCATTCCTTATCACGCATCTAGGAGAGGTTTTTAAAGCCAGGCTCTGATGCTGTCCTTTCTTTCAGACCAAAGGTGTTGCTTGGAGCAGAACTGCATCATGAGAAAAGCATAACCTCCATTTCTTTGTGTTGCAACAGCTTGGGTCAAAAGATGCTAAAATACATTTGCTACCTGTAGCTGTTTAATTTTCTTTGGGACTACACATCTTTCTCCAGCCAGAGAAATCAGACCCCAAAGAGGTCAAGGGCACCACACACCTCTGATGGCAAAGGTTGTCCTGACAGAGTGAGTGGGATCTCTTACCATGTTTTGAGCATTGGTGCTATGTCACTGTCTCATGTAATATTGCAAGGGTCTCAGATGAGAGTCCTGGTGGGGCCAGGGAAATAAAAATTAAATAGATGTTTATACTTAAGCCCAGCAATCCTAGCACTGGTAGGGAGAAAAATATTTAGTGTGGAGGCAGAAGTAGCCTATTATCTGTCACTGTCCATGACTCAGTTTCACTCAGAGGGGCCGAGCTGCTCCCACTGGGAACATAGTTTGCAAGGTACTCTACCTCCATTGCTGGGCATCACTCCAAACTAAAGATGGAGCATAAAGGGGAAGGCAGATAATCTGTAATGGCCTCTGTATACACCTAGGTCCTGGGACATAAAGGAGAGAAGACGTGCACTCAAAAATTAAAATTCCCACCAAATAGGGGGAATTCTGAACAGGCATCAGAAAACGTGTTTAGAGAAAATCTCAGGGAGCGAAGGGTAGGAACAGAAGGGGAAAAAGAGGGAGAAAAGATGCCTGAGAAGTAGGCACACATGGGAATTGTGGTCACGCTGCCTTCTCAGAGGGCCCATGGCTCAGCTCCACAGAGAGAGGGCAGGACATGTACTCTGATGGAGCAGAGTGGTGGCTATTCCCGCAAGTGCCCTCCTTCCCAGAACCCTGCCTGCACTTTGCTTGTCAGTGCTCTCCCCAAACCAAGCCTGTTGGGAATTGCTGCAAGCTCATCTTTTGCTGCAGAAAGCAATAAATCCATATTCTGGCTCTTGGAGTGTTTCCCAGAGCTCAGAGGCTTTTTAGCCGAGTCTTGCTATTTATTAGAAAGCTCTCCCATGGTCTCTTTCTTCTCTCCTTTTTGGCAATAGAATTTAACATTAAATCAATCAAGTTCATTTGTCTCAGTTCAGTGATAACTAACAAGATGCCAATTTTAAAAGCAAGTGAGATCTGTGTGCATGTTTGAGAGACATTGCCCTCTAGTGACTTCAAAGCAGACCATGTAAAAAGAATAAAGCATCATGAGTTTTGAACGGTTTTATATGATGAACAGAGCAACACATTTTAATTTGAAATTTCTGATAGATGGAGGGTGGTGAGGGCTAAGAATGCCCCACAGCGGTAAGGACGCCC
Source organism: Eurystomus gularis (assembly GCA_013400335.1). Taxonomy (NCBI): domain Eukaryota; kingdom Metazoa; phylum Chordata; class Aves; order Coraciiformes; family Coraciidae; genus Eurystomus; species Eurystomus gularis. The sequence goes on from VZZY01016197.1 coordinate 201,361, forward strand.
TTAGCACCCACCATGAGCCATCTCAGCACTTCTCATCACAGTTAAGGCTCCAGCACATGGCACCATTGAGGATCACACACACCACTCCTGCCAAGCCAACAGCCAGCAACAAGCTACCCTGAACAAACCACCTTTCCAGTACCTTGAAAAACACCCTCAGTTAGTGCACAGCCTGAGCGCTGTCACCTTGTGCAAAGGCAACGGCGGCCAAGAGCTCAGCTGTGAGTCATTCTCTCAGAGCTGCTGTTTCATACCTCCTGAACAGAGGATTTCTGTAAACACACACTGCGCCCCATGTCTTGTCACAAACATGCATTTTAATTTCTCCCTCTTCTGCTTATGGGACTGCTTTGAGAATGTCTGCTGTTCCTGTGCACTATGCTTCATGTGCATGCCAGACAGTTCCCTTTTGGCCACTGTTTGCCCCTTCTTGTTTTACAGACAATAACTCAGTTGAGAAGAGAAAGCAAAAAGTCAAAGCCAACCATGAAGAAATTGTTAAAGACTTCTCCTTCTTTCCCTGGTAAGGCCTTTGGAAGTCAGCAAATACTCTTGAAAGCAATTAAAAAGAGAGGGAGAATGAATGGTTATCACATTCCTTCCAGATGCTCTAATGAAGATGGAGCTTTTGATTATATTTCATGTACTTCAAGAAAGTCAATGTTTTTCAAGATGTTAATTTTTTAAAAGAAAAATTAAAGATATGAAATATAAACTTATTCTATAGCCAAAACACAATGTGATATCCTTGTATGGAGGAAAACCTTGGGATAAAGGCATGATTTCGCATTAAGTAAGTAAAAAGCTATTTGCAGAATTTTTACTGTGATAAGAAGTGCAACAAGTACACAGTTTTGTTTTTTTTTATCAGAGACCTGCTGCACAACTCTCTCACTACCACAAAAACTGCCTCACAACTCTCCCTCCACCAACTAGAACTGTATGAGATGACATAAGATAGTATGTAGTATACCTCAAACCTATCTCTAGGATGGAATGATTTCTTATATTCAACTCCTTCAATGAGCATATTAGTTCCTCCTTCAAAGCCTTTCCCTCACACTTTGCTTGTGGCCGCTGTGTCATCTCTTGCTGTTCTGGAGAAAAAGCTGGGGATGGTTCCTGTGCTCTTGTAGTCAGTAGCAACGTACCTTCCAGGGCAGACCTCGGGTTTTATATGGTTATAATGGTATTTCCTGTCGCAGCATATGCTAGCTGATGCATTTTCCTGTGTATAAGCAAGCAAAGAGAGGAAAAAAAAAAAATCATCAGTTGCCTTAAAGCAGGGCTCTGTCATTCTGTGCTTACTTACTGGCTTTGCTGAATTATTCCTGGCTGTGAGAGGCTGGCAGAGCAGCAGTCCCTTCCACCTGATGGCTCTGCAGCACATGGTGCATGCCCGTGATTTCACTTCATAGCAGGCTGTAACCACAACAACTGAGGACTCTGATACACAGCTGCAACCAAGTTAAGCTGTCACCACTGAACTACTTTTCCTCCTGGCTACAAAGGGAGATAAAGTCTTCAACAGCCACAACTAAATCCCAAATGGATTATGTTTCAGAGCAGTAAAATATCAAAGTTGGGATTAAGAGCTCTGAACATTTTTTGTTGTCCTTTCAAACTGCTTTTGCCCTCCTCCAACTTCAGAAGCTTCAACTCCTCCTTCGACCACAAGATAAAACCAAGACAAAACAGGAGACATTACTTCATAGTAACAGCTGCCTGACTCTGCTCGACACAATGGCATATCTTTGGTCTTTACTGGAACAGCTTTGCACACCAGAAACAGAAAAGACACTCTTTAATGGGGGGGGGGGG
>VZZY01016197.1:203213-276020 GCA_013400335.1 Eurystomus gularis
CAAAACTTCCACTTGTGCCCCATTTAGAAATGAGCCCAGAGAACAAAGGTTTAGCAGGGGAGGTTACCTGCTCAAAACAGTTCCACGCAATGCAGTTACCCATGTGGAAAAGCAACTTGGAGGGTATTCCCAGGTCCTGAGCAAAGAGGGTGCCAGTTTTGCAGTAGGGTCAGAGCTGCGTACAGTGGGATCTGATGTAGGAGACTAGTACAAGAATGACCACACTGTTGGGATCCTGCCTCACCCATATCTTGTCTGCTAAATAATTAACTCTAGAAGAAAGCTTCCTCCTATACTTGGGTGAAGGCTAAGGAAGTGAATTGGAATGGAATGGGATAGAATAGAACAGAACAATTTGAGTTGGAAGGGATCTACAATTATCATCTATTCCAACTGCCTGACCACTTTTTGGCTGACCAAAAGTTAAAGCATGGTATTAAGGGCACTGATGAAATGCCTCTTAAACACTGGCAGGTATGGGGGCATTGACCCCTTCTCTAGAGTTTCAGAGTTTGTTCCAGAGTTTGACCACCCTCTTGGTAAAGAAATGCTTCCTCATATCCAGTCTAACCCTCTCCTGGTGCAGCTTTGAACCATTCCCACATATCTTATCACTGAATCCCAGGGGGAAGAGACCAGCATCTCCTCCTCTCCACTTCCCCTCCTCAGAGAGCTGTAGAGAGCATTGAGATCACCCCTCACCCTCCTTTTTTTCTGAAGTAGACAAACCTAAGGTCCTCAGCAGCTCCGCACTGGACATTCCTTCCAACCCTTCGTTGCCCTCCTCTGGATGCATTCAAGGACATTCACATCCTTCTCTAATTGTGGGGCCCAGAACAGCACCCAGCTCTCAAGGTGAGGCTGCACCATCGCTAAATACAGCAGGATAATCCCCTCTTTTGACAGGCTGGTCACATTGTGTCTGATGCACCCCAGGATGGGGTTTGCTCTCTTGGCTGACTCCTATTGAGCTGCTGCCAACCAGCACCCCCAGGTCCCTTTCTGCAGGGCTGCTCTGCAGCCAATCCTCTCCCAGTTTATACTTGTGCCTGGTGTTACTCCGTCCCAAGTGCAGGATCGGACATTTGGGCTTGTTAAATTTCATCCCATTAATCACAGCCCAATGCTCCAGTCTATCTCTGCCCTCTGCAAGGCATCTTGTCCCTTGAGAGAGTCAACAGCACCTCCCAGCTGGGGATCATCAGCAAACTTGCTAATGCTGCATTCGACTCCTGCAACTGAATTGTTGACAGATATATCAAACAGAACTGGCCCTAAAATTGAACCCTGAGTAACGCTGCTGGTGACTGGTCACCTGCCAGATGTAGCCGCCTTCACTACAACTCTCTGAATTCTGCCCTTCAGCCAGTTGTTCACCCAGTGCACTCATCCCACAGTTGGACGATTTGCCCAGAAGGATGTTGTGAAGGACAGTACCGAAAGCCATACTAAAATCCCAAACCCCCTACGTCCACTGGCTCTGTGACCTTATCATACAAGGTATCAAATTAGTTAAACAGGACTTTCCCTTTGTGAACACATGCTGACTGTGCCTGATGATTGTATTACTCTTTAAATGCCTTTCAATAGTACCCAGTATACTATTCTTCATAATTTTTCCAGGAACTGAGGTTAGACTAGCCGGTCTACAGTTCCCTGGGTTCTTCCCTCACAACTTTTTTCATAGATTGGAATAACGTTGGCTAGCTTCCAGTCAGCAGAGACATCCCCAGACTCGCAGGACCTTTGGTAGATGATCGAGAGGGGTCCTACCATAATATTCGCTAGCTTCTTCAGTACTCTGGGATGAAACCCATCACAGTCCATGGACTTGTGAGCATACTCCCTCGTAGAAAATCAAGCCAGAAAGCAGAGGCTGTGGTAAAGATGCCTGGTTAGACCACAATTTGACACAAGGGGGAGATGCTCTGCCACGGATGGTCATCTTGCAGGCCATCCACTGCAGCAGATCCCGGGAGTATGGGCTGCAAATCCTATCTCTGCCGCCTCCCTTGGCAAAGGAGATACTCTCCTGTGCAGGTGTAAGAAAACAAAAAGCCCACTTTGGTTTCGTTTCAGTGATTTAATATCGTTTAAACCAACATTCTTTATACTCATTCTAGAACTCTGTTCTTTTGAGACACTGAAACTGGGTTTCTTTTTAAACATCCACAATATTAAAAACACTGAGGGTTTTGGAGGTAAAAACCTTTGAAAAATATTCTCCTTCTGTACGCCACCCCAAAATACTAACAACTAGGGAAAGACTTGCTTCTCCTCCGGCCTGCTGGATGGAGCCAGGGGTGGGAATGAAATCTGCTCTGGCAAAGCCTCCTGGTTCTATGGCACTAACACAACTGTCAAACATGAAGAAAACATATTTGAAGCAACAGAAAGAAAAATGAAAATGGAGGAGAGAAAAATGAGGAGGCAAATACCACCATTCCTCCTTTTGCTTCCCTAGAGCTATTGAACACTAGCAGTATGGTTGTCTTTGCACTAGAGCAAGATGCCATTTAATTGGAGATGGAGGCATCAAAATGCCTCTAAGAAAGCTTCTAGCTTCAGTGCACTTCAGAAATGTTCCTCTGCTCTTCTACACAGCTGGCCTGTGAGGTAAGCAGCAAATTAGACCTGATGTCCTTGTGAGAAAGGGGTAGGCAGCCACAATACATGTGCTAGGTTACACAGCCGGTAGGCAGCAGAGCGAGACTTCTTTGCACTGTCTTTCTGCTTTGGTGCCACAAGACTCGAGACAGAGAACAAGGCAGTTGCCTGCTCTGACTGACACAGAAAGTTGGGTTTCACTGGCTGTAGCTTCCAGGCAGGCTGTCACTGTTGAAAGCAAATTAGATCAGCTGGGCATTGAATGATATCTCCCATCAGTTTTCACCGCCCACTGCTGCCAGCTTGACACTTCTCTTTCACGCTGCATGTGCCAACTGTCTTACAAAGCCAGCTGCAACATCTACTGGAAGGACAAGAAGAACAACCACAGGTGGAGAGAGGAGGCAGGGGATTGGCTCAGGGTTGGAGTGAGGAGACCTTTTTCTGCCTTAGTCCAGGCAGAAGACAGGGTTCTCCAAGAAGACTGCAAGCTTGCTGGCCACCAGGTCCAGGTCACTGGTGTTGGCATATTTGAGCAGATTGGTGTTCTTGATGAAATAATGCTTGAGGAAGTGCTGGCTTACACACTTGTGCAGCTTCTGTACCAGCCTCAGAAAGGCTTCGTGGAAGCAGCGCCAATCCTTGGTGCGTGGGTATTTTTCGCACGTCCAGAATAGCACTGTCTGCAAGAAGCAGATGGAAGAGAAGAGGTGTTAGAGGTTCTGTTGAGGGCTCACACAGCTTACTAAGGCAGTTTTAGTGCTGGTAAACGGCTGACAGCCTTGGAAACTGGAGATACTTGCTATCTCCCTGCATTAACATTTCTGCGATGGAGAGATCACAACTAAAGCCTCCTCTGGGGATCAGGCAGAGCAACTCTGAGATGCCTGGTTAGGATCTCTCCCCAGAGAAGCCCCACTCCACTGATTGCAGCAAGAACCCAAGGAAAATGATCTTGCTAAAATAATATTAACTTATTTGCTACCCTGCTCTGTAGAACTCCCAGACATTTCAGGCTGTAGGAAATGGTCTGTTATACAAGTGTAGAAGCCAGTGGGTGCAAGGAGGGAGAGAAAATCAGATTAACATAGTTATTTGTTAGCTTCAGCTGTATCTGTGCTGAAGATGCACACAGATCTGCACCCCAAACATTGAGATTGCACACAACTACTGCGGGTGCAGGGCATGCAAAAAGTGATGCAGTGTTTTTTCCTGGTAAGTGATACTTCCAGCATGTGCTGTGTTCTATTCCCCCACGTTTATTTTATGCAGTTTTACATTTGAGAAATCCATAGTTAAAATAACAAAATGCATATTATTATTGCTCTTATAGTATTCTTTTTTATTATAGTATTATAGTATATGGAGTGGACAATGAGATGGATTGAGATCTGGCTGAACGACAGATGTCAGAGGCCTCTAGCTAGTGGTGTTCCCCAGGGGTCAGTACTAGGTCCAGTCTTGTTTAACATCTTCATCAATAGTTGTATTGATGACAGACTTCTCCTCAGATAGCTTTTCAAATGTGAACAACTTTTTGTTCACAGCTGCAGTAACCACAAAGATTTATTTTTAATGTTGCCAGGGAACAAAAGACATAGGGAGGAATTCAAGCTGTAGCTCTGTGAGCTACTCCCTGGAGACTTGCAGAGCAGTTACCTTTTGTCACACTGTCCTGGTGTGAGTTAGAACCACATTAATTCTGTTCAGTGATTTTACTTCTCGGCTCAGCCTCTTCTAAACAACTGCACTTTCTGAAGTTAACGGCACATTTTTGCAGACAGTGTCTGCTTCTAGCAGTGATAACACTCGGTGTTTATAGTTACTACCAAGGATTGGTGTGTAGAACAAGGTCACTGCTAAATCTTGTGTGCCACATTGGGGGTGCAAAAAGTGAAAGGCCGCACCTGCGGGGAGGAGCGGCCAGGACAGGTGACCCTAAACTGACCAATGAGGTATTCCAGCCCATATATGTCATACTCAGTATAAAGCTGAGGGATCACAAGGGTCAAGCTCTCTTCTTCAATGGACAGAATCCAAGCACTCTGTTCTCCCCTCAATCCCAATCCATGTGTTCCAGAATCTAGCTCCTGAATCTGGTTCCCATCTGCCACTGAGTCCAGGCTGGGCCTTCCCCAATATCTGCTTCACAGCATCAGTGGTGACGGTGATGTAATTGCCATCAGAGGGGTTGGGTTTGATTCTAGTTATTTATATATTTGCACATATATTATTATTATTATTATTATTAGTAGTAGTAGTAGTAGTAGTATTATTATCCTTACTAAAGCTGTTTCAGTTTTATAATCCATAAGTCTCTCTCCTTACTCCCTCTCTCTTCCCCTTTGGGAAAGGAGAGGGGTTAATAGAGAGCGTCTGTCATTTGTCTAGTAGCTGGCCCAGCCTCTAAACCTTGACACACACTAAAACTACTTCAGGAAGAGCTGTGGACAGCGTTGCAATGAAGTTTCTGGAGGCAAGGATAATAGTGCTACCCTTCCAGTCTGGTGCCAAAGAGGTGATCTATCCCCATCATTTACTGAACCATCCATAACTGCCAGTTGTCTATCAGAGGCATAGAGTTGGCTTTCAAAATGTACCTAGATCTTCTCAGACTTCCTGATCTTGAAGTTCATTCCTATGAAGGTAAGCATATTAAGTGCACTTACTTGTCCTCTAAGGCTTTCATAACTTCTGGGGGAAGGATTTCCTGTCATAGAGGGCCTTTTTCATGTAGAGTCTTGTTTAATCATAATTGTTAGATACCTAAGTTAAAAGCCAATAATGAGAAAAAAACCTAACACTATGCCTCTGCTTAGTTGCTTATTTCTGAACTAACTGTTTCTTGCCCTTTTTTTTAAATGTAAGTAACATTGAAGCATTCCTTCTGTCTGGTAAATCAATCCTCTCTTGCAGTAAAAGCCTGAAGTACAGTTACAATAAAGAACTAAAGTACTTTTAAAGAGCTTTTTGTCTTAATCAAGAGTCCATGCAACAGCCCTTCCTGCACCTCTTCTCCTTGAGCCAGAGAAAGAGATCGTTACTAATAGTTAAATGGTTTTCTACTTTCTCCTACCCATGACAGTTTTTCCACCAGGTTGTTCTTACAGGCACTGAGAAGTTTTGCATTCTGCTAAGGTATGATCAGCCTTGCCAACTCTTTTTTGACTCTATTTGTGACTTAGATTAGTCCCATGACTATAATAGCATTGAAGGTCACAACCTTTTCTTTAGGAGAAATCTTGGCATTACATCTGTTTTGAACACCAAAAGATCAGTAACTAGCATGGAAGCCTGGTGGCTTGAGGCTTCAGGGTAGAAGAACAGCCTCTCCCTGGCAGCTCCAGGAGGATGAAAGCCCAGAAAACAGGATTGCTCTACCATTTGATAAATGGTGCTGCCTGAGTTCCATCAGTGTCTGCTCCAGTCAGATGTGGGGACACAATCATAGCAGAGCCTTCTGTCTCTTCTTCATAAATGCTGTTTCAAGCCATCTTGAACCCTGAAGTATATTCAGAGAAGATCCTACCATCCCTTTACCTCTTTCTTCCCTTCCCACTCCAAATGAAACAAGACCAGAACTGTAGTTTGCACCTCATTCACGAAATAACGTTCACCTAAGAATTTTGTTCGGTTCACATCCACAAAGACAAATGCACAATTTTTCTTCAGACAGATCGGTGGATATGGATGGCTGAGATAGTCAAGAAGCAGGGGGTAACCATGCAGTTAAAGACAATATTACAATGCCTATGTGAAGTTAAAACAGAGCAGGGGCCTCAACTATAACATGATTTATGTTGGCAATCATAATGTTCCTACAGGCTTTAGTTTCTTGTTTTGAACATATATTTACTGAACTTCCTGCCACTGCAAGGCAATGAAATGGTACTGCAGTTTTGACAGTTACCTTAGAAGTTACATAGATGCTACAGTGATTTACACCATGACATTTTGAGGTTACTGGATGGAAGCCACTGCAACAGATACTGAGACCATATCTCGATATCGTGGTGATGCCTACCTGAAGGTGATAAGCTGTGATGACAGGCTTATTTCCAGCACACCAGACATCTTCCTTCATCTGCCTCATGACCCTGAAGCACTTCATGCGACAACCACCATCTTCATCAAGTCCTTCCATGAGTATATGCTCAGCACGGGAGAAGCACAGCTGCCAGTGATAATTGGAGCGGGCCAAAAGGTCAAAACCAAGCGACTGTGAACAAAAGAGGAAGTGTGACGTCAGATCAGAGGCAAACTTCTCTGAGCAATGCAGAGAGATGTTACAAAAAAGATGTGTGACATCTCTCAAAGTGTATTCTAAACAGGGTTAGCAGAGACAGCAAACATGAGTCATGCTCCCATCCTAATTCTTAGTCAAACAAATAGGCAGTTTGTTTTCTTTCCTTGTGTGCTGATATCAGCTGCTCCTAGGAGATCCAGCTCTAGGGCCACCAGGTACAGTACCAGCAGTGCTACAAAGCAGAGGCACAGCTCTGCAGGCACTTTGCCATAGAGTGACATGTCACATGTGACAAGGGAGCAGGACTGGAAGGTAGAATGGAACCTACAAGAATGTGGCAACTGGGGCTGGGCTGGAATGCCAGGGTCCAGCCCTGAGCATTGTAGGGAAAGATGGGATTAGGCCAGAGGGAAACCTGCAAGAAAGAAGCCCATTTGCTGAAGGCTTACATGAGGCAGAGCAGATTTGGATTTAGCATGAGAACCTTCATTTGGTAAATCACTTCCAGACACCTACGAGGTAAACTCCAGCACAGCTAATAGTGCTTTTTATGCTGTTCACCTTGATGCACTGAACTTTTTCCTGGGAAGGCCAGCGCTTAAGGCAACGAGGCCACCGGGCTTTCTCAGGCCAGCAAGTTGGAATCTCAACAGCAGGGACCAGCTCCACCTCAACTTGGGCTTCTGATGTCTCCACAGCCACCCGGACCACTGAGCTGAAGCTCTCCAGCACTGTCACTTTACCTGCAAAGAACAGCACAAGAAGATAATAAAGAAAAGGTTCTTTTCCATCAGCCAAGCAAGGGGCTGTCTAGGACCTTGCAGTTCTATTGTTCTCTCTTAACACTTTATCTTCAGTACCACAAGCAGAATACCAGAAAAAATTTATCATCTTAATCTACCCTGGGGAATGAGAAGACAAAGAAGATGAAGGAACAAGTAAGTTCTCAATTTAACACTCAGTTACCTTGCTTTTGTTTTCCTCTATGGGTCCTTTAAATCCTTGGATCAGCTTCTTGAAATACAGATAGACAACTGGTGCAAGTTAACATGTCTAATGGTACAATCAATACAACAAGGAGATCACTGCAGATTAGAGGGGACCAGATGAGCATTTCGTATCTAAAGATCTTATTCCTTCAAAGAACCCATGATCAGACCAAATAACTTACCCTTGCCAGTTATTCAGAATGTTTTCTGGGGTATCCATAGGTTTTGTTTCTGGAGATGCACTTGCACAGAAGGCAATGCCAGAATTTATGGCCTGTTGTGCACAGCAGTCATACAAGAAGGTCTAACTGCTTGCCTCATTGGGACTGCTGAGTGTCAAAAAGAGTTAGTTCTGTGATGATTTGGAGGAAAGAAGTTTCCTCTGTGAAAGAAGAGTGGCTCATCTCTAGGAACAATGTGTTCTAAGAGAGCAGGAAAGAAAGAAAGCTGCAACTAATGAACATAGTGAGATGTTTCCTGATGGTACAGCTATGTTCACAGAAGAATTTTCTGTCCCTTGCTTTCCCTGTCACTCTGCCAGGACCACTGTCCCTTCAAATTTGCCAGCTGAGCCTATTGTGTGATCGTGCTCTAACTCACTGACGTAAAAGACAGAACATATTACCATAAACAGGTTAAACAGTAGTGCATTAACCCACCTAATTTTGACTGGCATGGGCTAAGGAGCAATTCCACAAGGAGGCCACACAACAGACTTGAAGGGACAGTGATGAACATCTATTGTCACAGAGGAAATATTTGCCTACTCCCAGTGGTAATTTAGCATGTCCTCCAGGAAGTGCAGGGGAGAATAACCTTGCAAATAGCAGAGTCTATCCCAACCAGAACTTTATAACCCTCAGTAACGTCTGCATATTATTTCCACACTGAGCCAAGCCTGGCACCAAAACAGGAGCTGTACTGCTCCTGAGCCCACAGCAGCGATCCCTAGCAGCTGAAAAGCATTAGAGCAACTGCTGTGTCAGCCTGTAAATACATTCACAGCATCTCTAAAACCACCACAGTTGTACTACCTATTTTTTCACCAATGAAAAGTGAAACACCTCAGAAACTCTGGTTTTGCTAGTGCTCAAAGAACTAAAAATGATGGAAGCAATGAAAACAGGGAAATTTTTCAGTAATTTCAGTTGTACTGTGGGATGAAGGAAGTTCACTCTCCAGAGCAATGAACAAGAATAATTACTCCTCCTGACTTCATCTTAGCTCATCTCCTCAGTGCAAATATTATCCCAGCTGGCCTTACAAAAAAGGCATCAGAATCATCAGCCCAAACATCACTCCCTGGGTCCCTTGGAAGTACCTCTGCTGGCTCAACAACTTGATGCACTGCTGCTAGACACAATGGCAGGTTTCCACGTCAACACAATGACTTTCACATAAGTAAACCCTCAATGCAAGTCCATTCCATCTGGACTTTTCTGGGAGCCTCACTTAAGAAATTTCATTTCCATTAACCTTTCCATTTCTACGGAAACAAGTATTTCCTGGAATACTGCAATGGTCTAGCTGAGCTTGACTTTAAAGGGTTCTCTCTCTTGAGACCAAAATTCAGAGTGCAATCAGATGAGTGGAAATGGCTCCTATTTCTCTGGAATACAGAAGACTCATTTCAGGCTGCTGCTAATCAAAGTAATCCTGGAAGCATGCTATAAGAAGAGGCACCACAGTCTGGATTTAATCGTGTCACAGTATCTTAATGTGAAAAGGACATAGACTACTTAGGTTGCATAAAGCCAAGTGTTCATTAGCTGAAGTCTGTAACATGCCTCTAGGATGCTAAGAATTAAGCATGAGGATCACTGTTTGGGCAGCATCTTGCTACAGATGTTGCAGCTATGAAGGCATGTTGCATGCACTACTGATTGCGTTATGTCAGCAATCAGCACTTCCAGTATAAATAGCCACAGGAAATAAACAGGCATTTTGGGTTGCTCAGAGTGCTATCAGCCCCATTACTGAAACCAAACTTCCTGAGTAGCCTGGACACTGGGGAAAAGAGCATTTGTTGCACAGATTTTGCTTGAGTAGAAGTCCTTCTACTTAGCTCCCACCACCCCATGCTGGAAAGCTATGGACACCTAAGGTTTCTGCAGAGCATTATCTGCCCTATACACATCTTCAAGCACTTTCGCCTCAGACTTATGCACCTTCCCTGTATCCAATTTTCCTATACTATCTTCTGTGATAGTCTGGATATATTGCAGGTGCTGTAGTAGAAAGAGATTTTTCCAAAACAATTCCTAAATGTTCTGAAAATCAGGGGTGCATCTTGGTTGAACTGTGAGGTGGATGTTGCTGGAGACTCTACCGAAACTCCTGAGAAAGGAGCCTCATGTTGGGTGTGAAGAGCCCAAGAACTACTTCTATCTTCAATGCAGGTCTACCTGCATCACTGCAATGGGCTAACGGCTCCCTGATTTTGGACAGGCTTGTTGTTTTTTAACATGTGAGCTAAACACACACTTCGTGTATGTGATGGTTTCCCTCTATTAGCTGTAGAAGATAGCCAGTTCCCCTTATACCTGACGCTACTAAACTCACTGGAGAGGTTACAGGAGATAATCGACTTCTCCACCAGCTCCCGGAAGACGATAAGGACTTTGGCTGGAACCAGATCACCTTCGATGTTCACATCCTTCTCATGCCACTGCTGAAGGCTTTTGGAGAACTGCTCCACTTCTAGCCATTGATGCAATTCCTCGGGGTCCCGCACGGAGGAGAGGAGCTTGGCTCCATGCACGGTGTAATAACGCCAGTGCCGTACCTGGCATTCCCTGTACCCGGTCAGGCCACGCAGAGGGACTGTGATGAGGAATTGGCTGGGTGCTAAGACCTAGGAGAGTTCGGAGAGATTGAGAGAAGAGACAAGGGCAGATCCATGAGCCTGAAGTAAGGAAAAGAGGGTTAAGGAAGTAATAGATAAGACTTTGGGAAAAGCCATGGTATGACAGGAACAACAGAATACAGCCAGGACCTGTTCCATGCCTATCTAAGGGTTACTTTGGAGGTACACCGCCTAAAAGAAAATTGCCTTAGAAGGAGTCTGATGGCCCATAGAAGACAAAAGCACACTGATTTGCCACCACACATACCATGGTTTCTCTCATTCCTTGTTATTTCTAGTCTGCAATTGCATGAGGTGTAATAACTAGCAGCTTTCAAGGAGCAGGAAAGCACCAGGGAGCATGTTTTGAGATCCAGCAAAGAGAAAAAAAAATATTGCAAGTTATTACCTCAGAATAGTTTCTAGAAGTAAACTTAGAGCTCAATAGTAGTAACAACTATGGCAAAAAATGCCCTTTTCTGATCTCTTTCAAAGCCCACTACAGATATTAGGAAAATAAGGCTATGGCCCATTCATTTTACAAGGGTTTCCCTCTGCATGACCGTCCAAAGACGTGAGGCAAGTGACATGCCTGAGTCTACACAGGCAGTGACACTCTCGGAAATAAACCAAGGTCTTGGCCAGCCATCCTGTATGAAACTGCATCTCCTGATGAGCGGAAGCCAGAAACAGTGTAAGGATGGGAACAGTAACCAATGGATAACAAACCCACTAGCGGGCTCGCAGGACAGTAATTGGCCTCACTCTGGGAATGACCATTTTCCACTGAAACCACTGCTGAACCAGTGTTTGCAATAAGTGACTAAAGTGACACAAGCACCATGAAACCTGCTACTGGCCAGGGCGTAGCTAGACATCTCCAAACACCAGCTTAGAAGCATTTGGCAATTGTGGCTCCAGGTATTCAGAGAGGGTGTTCAAACTCTCTCAGACTTCTACCATGTTGACTCAGAAGCTTTTCAACTCTACTTGCTACCAAGCCTAACTTACATTGGCATTAATAAGGTGAAGCTGCTGCACGAGCAGGATGCAAAGTGACAGCTGTTGCTGCAAGGTGGTTAAAGCTGAGGTGAATGAAACATGCTTGTCACTCTCCTCTAATAATCCAAAACATTGTGGTAGCCTTCTTGGTAGCTCAGCTGATTTAAAATATTACTGCAGAGGTGCCAGAGCCCTGAGGCCACTAACAGCTTTTAATGTCCCTAAGCAGCCTTTCTGGGACTTCTATCCACACCTGCAGCCCATGGGCCTGCGACCCCATATCAGCTCAGAGCTGGGCTGGTCTCCAGCTGTATGACAGCTGTGCCTGAGCCTGGCCATAGACCCTGTTGTCCTACCTACAGACTGCCTTCCCAGCCTGACCTCAGACCTACCTGGCCACTATGGACTTGCCTGGCAATCCACAGACTGCATCTGACCCTGAGACCATGGGGAAGACGCTGTCATGGTGTCAGGCTCACCTCCCAGATCCCTCTTCCATGGGGAGCAGCTGCTCCTCTCTGCGCCCTGGCAATAGATTGGAAATACAAAATATGGCCAGCAAGAAGCACAGAAATGGCAAAGGAAACACCAGAAACCCTCCTTTTGTCAAATATAAACCACCTAAATGCAGGAGGACACTGGGAGGATGACTGGGAGGTCAAGCTGACCTGTACAAGTCAGGTTTGGTGGGGCTGAGAAATCCTTTGAGCAGTTCAAGAACTAAGTGCTAGGCTCCATAAGGAAAAAATACAGTGGCTGGAAAAAATACAACACTGCTTGTCTCACTGTCTTGGCCACATTTGCAGGTAAAAAATCATTCCTTCCCATACCAAGATCCTGACTTGTATGCACTGGCACCCAACAGTTTTTGAAGGGAAGAGCTGCAGGTGTTACGTGAGCGCCTTCAAATGCAAGTCACAAGGCCCCTTCACCTGGGGCTTACCAGAAAACACCAGAAATCACAAGGATGGGGGTGGCATTGTAAAGCTGGGCAGCTAGTGTCCTCTTCAACTAAATGAATCCCAGTCTCACACCTGTGCTCTCTCACACAATGGTCTTACCATATGAAAAAATTTTCCTATTAACCCATTCTTTGCTGGCCCATACCTACCTCCTTACCATATGAAGACCATGGGCCCCAACAAGTCACAGACTTGAACAAGAGCCTCAGATTCTGGGGTGTGTAACTTGTGACCAATTCTGTTGTATTAACGACCTGCCTGCAGGATGCTGGGCAAATTAAATACAGCCTCATTCTTGCCATCCTGGCCAGGATAGCCCAGGGAGGCAGAAGCATTAGGTTAGAAATAAAATATTTATGCTATGAGCAAAAAACCGAGTCTCTTCCAGAGAAGATGAAATAGTCAGGGGAGGATTGGTTAGGTGGGTGAAGTTGTCTGGAGAAGAGGGTGGGTGAGGAGGAAGCAGGCACAAGGACCAGCAGGCACCAGGTGGCAGGAAGGCTTTGTACCTGGATGGATGGGTGGAACGGGCGCTTCCCCCGAAGCATAGCTGACCACTTGGCCAGTAAAGCTGGCTGATCCTGAGAGAAGCAGAAAGGAAAACAAGAAGTACACAGAACAGAAAGAAAGCATGTGCCAGGTCGTTCAATCACAGAGCAAAGCTGCAAGCTTCCTTTGAGCCTATTTGATAAAGGAAAATCCCCCTCCCCACCACAATTACAGGGTTAAACACTTGTCAATGTCGTTGGGCAGTGTTGCACTATATTAATTACTTTGGATGCTAACCTGCTCATTACACCACAACTAAAACACTTAAATGCTATAAAATATTTCCTTTTGTCCATCTGAATTTTATTTCAAGTTTTTTATTAAAGATTTTTATTTTTTCTCTCCTGAGTATCATTGAGTATCTAAAGACTTTTCTATTTCCATACACAACCCTTCATATTAAGAAGGAGGCTTGTGGTTTCTCATCAAATCTAGACTCCTTACTGTGTTAAATTAATTTCTTTTAACCAGAAGCTGAAAGTTCTGAAAAGTCACCATAAATTTAATTGACAGAAAAGAGATGTTGCAAAATTAAACACAGAATAGTTAATACATTGGCTTTCCCTTGACACAAGTCTCCACTAGGTTGAGTTATATCAGCAATGATATTAAATATTCTATTCTTTGGAAGCAAAATACCCCAATCAAAAAAAAAAAAAAAAAAAAGGAAATCCCATTAGCCCATTCTTTGCTGCCCCATACCTACAGGACAAAGTTAGCCAGGTCCTCCTAGCGTGACTTCCACAGAACTGGGTTCAGTTAAGTAGGAATAACAAACCTGCCACTTCTAAAGAAAATACATTTTGAGGATTTCTTTTTAAGGAGAAGTTGTTCAGATCAGCCTACCGTAATGCCAAATTACTGTTCAGAATAGATTGCCTTGGTTTTGTCCCGCTTTGTTTTCCAGAACAGCAATTTAACCCTGACCTTGGTCCTGTCAGACCTCATTAGCCATACAGGTTTGTTCCAGTATGAGAGGTGCATGGCAGACTATGGCACTAAGGAACATGTGGACCAGGATGTGGCACCGTTTTACATCACTGTGGTCATTCCTATTGGCAAGGCCACATGCCTTGGGATATGCAGAATTCCAGAAAAGATACAGCTCTGAATGTGTTTGTCCTCAGAGCAATAGCCACTTTTCAGACTGAATGGTTATATTCTGCTTCTACCTACATACCCTTCCAGCAGCTTGATACACAGAGTTCTTCCCTTTCAATCCCAGACAGCTGCAAGGGCTGCCTCATGCTTTTATGTGTTTGCTGTGTTTTGATCCGTAGCTGGCTGCATTTTAGTATAAGGGCTGACATAGCTAGAGTATGTGAACTAGTTCAGATGAAAAAGATCATTTACATCTGAAGTTGCCACTGCTATGGTTGTTTTTTATATCCTTACAGTAGTTATTCTGGTGTGAAGTAGTCGCAGGAAATAACCAGTCTTCTCCTGTCATAGCTGGGATAGGACATTATTATTTTGGTATCTGTTCATCTAAAATGGGAAGGCATTTAACTTCTCCCACTAATAAGCGTATTTCTTCCCAGTAAGAAAGAAGTTCCAATCCATAACCAAGAAAAAAAACAGGTTTTTGAAAAAGCTTACTGATGTTCGTAGCAGAAGAAGGATTTTTAAATTTTTTTTTCTTTTTTTAGTGAGCTGACAGGTTTTCCACCTGTGAAAAATATGAGTCATAGCTTATGAAGGCATGAGCATTTTTTTTTTCTTCTTATGTTACTGCTGTACAAGTTTTTCTTTCTGTCTCCCAAAGAGCTTTGGCTTCTGCTCACAGATTGACAGCTCTGGCAATATACACACTGTAAAAGCAGCAGCTGTAAAAAGAGGCTCTGCCTGATTTGCCCGGCCCTCTCTGATGCTCTTCTAGTTGTAAGAGATCTATGAATAAATCCCCATGACCCAGTCAGTCACTCGAACTTCCACAGAAAAGTGTCAGTGCATTGTCTGTGGCATTTTGGGTGAGGTACCTGTCCATACAAACACTTAAACACTGGAGCAATCACTTACCGCTTGCTTACAAGCTGCCAGGGAGTATATTAGAGCCCTTGTTCATACCTTAATATTCTCATTATGAATGCCAGAGTTGGAGATAGCTTGGAATCGCGTGGCCTTATAGCTGATCTCTGCGGTCAGTTGCTGGATGATTTTCTGCACCTCCTCCACAGCTTTGGAAACCAGATAATGTCGCCGTTCCACCTGTCGGTTCCAAGAAAGACACTTCACAGTACATGTAACTGCAGTCTTTGTCTCCAGTGGGAAACAGACAATCAGCTTAAAGCATCTTGGAACATTTGTGCCTGTGCTGCATTGGGGAAAAAACTTATTGTCCCCTGTGTGTTACAACCAGCTTACCATGAGACAGAGCTGGTAAACACCAAAGGGCTAATACTCAAGACTGCTGAGTATTAATTGATATTTCCATGCTGATACCACTGCATGGAAGGGAGCGACTTCATAACATGGATAAATTTGCTATCAACCAGCTACAGTCTCATTCTTTATCCGTTCGATGCAGAATACCCAGTTATTCTCCTGCATATACTAGCCATTCCCAGAACCAGGATACATTTCATTCCAAGAGCTGACAAGACTTAAAGAATTACAGATGCTCCATACATTGGTCAGGTTGCAGATATATGTGGTAGCATTTAGATGCTTACATTGTATGTTGAAAGTATCCATACTGTCTTCATATCTGAATTACAGATGAAAGTCTCCTTCTAGATAGTAAGAAAATATCTTTCCAAAGCTGGTCCCACTGGGGGTTAGGTGTTTGTGTGACTTTATGGCTAGTTCTTCAATTCAAGATGTAATAGCAAAATTATTTATTGAAAATTATTTCAATGGAAAGTCTGCATCTTGTAAGGACAGAGGTGAAGGATGGACAACTCAGAAAAATATAAGGTAAACCTGAATGTTCACATATGACTAAAAATGGAAGGAGTATAAGGGGAGAGTCAAAAAGCAACAAGGAGATTCAACAGGAGGAACATGAAGGAACCATGTTAGTAAAGTACATTTAAATATTCCCCAAAGATCCTTACACATTTACCAAAGTGAGAAGGAGATTCAGCTACTGTTAATGAAGTTCATTAACACATTCCTCATTACTTATTAATCCAGGATTACCTACGCAGACTGTACAATACTGCATGGCTGGAAGTGAAAGTTCTCAGAGAAATACATTTACCTGTCACCAAACCATTTCCATAGAGAAAACAAACCTCTCTTACCAGCTCCTTCATGGTACTGGAATATTTCACCTTTTACAGAAAATAAAGTCTTAGTTTTCCATTTTAAAATTATTTTTCACTTTGGCGTCTTGCATTTTGTTGGGGAAAGCAGACTATAAAATAGGATCTAGCTAGGTACTGTGATGAAATACGTCATCTTTAAAACATGTTATGGCTCACTCACTTTTATTAAAGAAGTATTGTTTCATTGATAATTTTATTCTGTTTTACTTCATTTCAGAATAGGGAAAAGATTGAGAGCTGGAATTCATAAAATAGAAATAAATATAATAAAATATTCATAAAGTAGAAAATGTGTTTCCAGCCTGCATGTGCTAATGAGACATGTTATTTTAATCATGGTATATAGAAAGGTGAGGTGACAGACCGACAGGTGAATTCTAACAATCTCTCTCTCTCTCTAGTTCCTACATGCATCTTTCTTAGAGGCAACCCCTGGTATGGTTTTGGTCTTGTTTCTGTCAAGCTAAGACCACTGGTCAGGGAGAGAGACAAGGCCCTTCCCTTTGATTAAATGCTGGCAATTGTAGCTAGTCTCACATCTGGAATTCCAGATCGGGAGCAAAAATTCAGGACATCTGAAGAAAAGGACAAGCAACTTGAAAAATTAGGCTACCAGCTGAGATGCCTGATAACATTCTGCAACAGAAACGTAGAAATCTCATTAGGAATACAGTTCTCATGAAATTTCTTCTAGTCTTGTTTCAGAAATGAAGACAGCAGGCGAGCAACTAACTGTCAAGTTTGGCACCCTTGAGAATCAACACCTAGTGTGGGAGACAGAAAATCTGGACAGCTGAAGCCTTACCTTGCTCTGGATGTAGATTTCTACATCTTCATCTGTGAATGGTTTCATGGCAAGATAGTCTTCGCTCCTCTCTAAAGTGTGAATTCACTCTTCACTCTTTCACCTGCCTCTGGAAGTAGAGAGATACTTCTTGCTCCGTGAAGCTCAGGTCACCTAATTCCTCTGTGGATGAAGAAGAGGAGAGAGAAGCAAGAAAGTAGGCCTATTTTTTTTTTTTTTTCCTAGTCTGAGTTACAATGGTGACATCCAACTGCTTTGGCAAACTAGCTTCGATTATTATTTTTTAAGTTCAATCATTATTATTCATCTCATTACTTTTAAATGGCGGGTCTTGCATGCAGGCACACAAAATATCCCAGCTACAGCTCTGTCTCAGGGCAGATCTGGAAATGCCTTTCAGATTGCCCCTCAGATTCAGTATGCTCGTGCACAGCATTATTGTGTGTCACAAGAACTTCCCTGCCTCACTAGCCCTTCACATTGGTTAAACACTCTCAGCTATTCCCTCATTGACTTCAATCCGCCCGCTTTCCATCTGAAACTGCATGGGTATTTTTACACTCAGATCATTCATTTGGGTTGCAGCCTGCAGCCTCTGCTCCCCTCTCCTCCTCTCTCCTTATATCTCCTCTCTCTCTCCGGCTGTATTGACAGTAAATATCCTGCAGCCTGTCCCCTCCTGTAGTTTGCTTTGCTTTCTTTACAGTAAACAGACAGAAAGCTGTCTCTCATTTTCTGCCAGCAGCTCAGCTAACAACCCCATATGGATAATTCAGAGGGAAAAACAATTGATCAGGCCTCATTGATCCAGTGAGGGTTGGTGGCTTTTAGAAAAAAAGGGTACATCAGCTCATGGAAGGGAATGACAGAGTATAGAGATATCATGCTGCTAAGTGTCCCTTATTAAGGAAGGCACACTCCGCTTTTGAGTAAAATCATTATTTCCTTCTGGAAACTGAACTTTGACATCCCTTGACTGATTTATTACCTCTACAGCAGCTGGCAAAAGGCAGCACTTGGGTAGGTGGTGCATGCTACCTCAGGGCAGGCACTGGTATTACTAGTTATCCTTCATGATGTTCCTTATTAACAGACAAATACTAAGTATATTAATGGAGTACCTATATCTGCAGGACATCTAATTCCCCATAAAACCTTTCTCTGTGCCTCCCAAGCATCTGCCTTCATCTTTTTGCTGAGGGACTTGAGGATTCCTTCACAAAGATATTTACTTCTCAAACCAGCTTCCATGGGAGCTGGGCACTGAAAAAGATGAGCCCTCCAGTTTTTAGGAAGCCATACCTCATCCTTGCTCACTTCAAGACTTACAGGCTATCTTTCACTTCAGGGGCTGGCAGTGTTTGCAAGCTCTGCTACAGAAGCCAGACAAAAGGCAGGTTCTGAAAGAGTGAGTGGAACAATAACTTAGGAAGGACTAATAGGGGCAGGTTGGGTGGGATTAAGTCCAAGCAGAGAGTGCAAGGGAGAAGAATGAGCCTTTGAAATGGTCAAATTCCATTAAAAGTGTGTCCCTAAAACATTAACTCCCTTGAGCCCCTTCAGGCAGCTAACTGTGCATACAGAAGACAACTTCCTTAACATGCCTCATACCATAAATTACTTCAATACTCAGAACCTCAGGTGTGAATTAGGAAGCAATGAGAGATTAAGGTCTTGTTTCTTTTTCTTGCATCTATAAGGTTTCTCCTCATAACTGCTGTCCACAGTCACAGGTGCTGGCAGACAGATGACGAAGTGGTTTTGGTCATTTTTCTTGTATACAGTAACACACCTTATGTTTATTATCCTTTTCTATGGGGCAGCACTTCCCAAAAAGGTCTGCATGTCCCTGGTTCCCCCTCCTCATAGTGAGGGAAGGTGGCGTAAAGTCTGGGACAGGGACCATCTCTTTGTTTTACGTTCAAGCATATTGAAGTTCAAGTCCGAGTTTATGCTGAAGTCCAAGGATTTGAGCAACAGTTCCTACCTGCTCCTGCCATCTGAAGCAAGTAAATAACTCTCCCTTATCGTCACTGTTAAGAAGATGCAAGGGGAAACGGCAGAGGAAAAAGCAACGAGAAATCCAGTGTCAAAAGTAACATCGAACAGAGGCTCTTCTCAACTCTGAGAACTCCTTGCTCCAGCTGTAAGAATTTGCTGCTTCATCATTTCCTTGGACTTCAAAGAATCCAAAAAAAGAAAGAAGGAGAAAGAATAGGTACAAGAACTGGATGCAGGAGATCATAGCAGATGGACAACTTGCACTGAGTGCCTGATGGATTTTATTATGCTACTTATGAGTACTATTTGACTGACAGAAAATACTGCAACTGAGAAAGGACCTTGGACCAATGGCAAAATACAGCACGAATTAGAGAGGCAATAGGCTCTGCTGTAAAGGGAAAAGCAGCATGATGGTATAGGAGAGAGCAGCCAGTCTTGACCTCACTGAGGAAAACAGACATCTCAAGGACTTTTGTTTGTTACATGAGGACCAGATAGCACAGAACACAGGAGAAAAGTAGAGACCATGTGTGAGGAGGGAATATTACTGTGGGATAAACCCGCATCAGAAGGCAAGAATATAGGGAAAGGGGAGTGCAGAGGGAGGAACATCTGCAGAGATAAGAGGACATAGACCCAAAGTGGGAAGAATCTAGGCTCCTCCAGTAAGATCTGCTGAGTTAATTCAGTGTTGAAATGAAACCTTCATCTAACTTCAGCCAATAGTCATGACTTCTGCAGCTTACCTTATTCAAAGCTCAGGATTTCTAGATTGCTTTTTCTTCCTCCACCAAAACTACAGAAGCAAGCCCATGCTCCAGGTTGGTCTTTCTCAGGAAGCACCTATCCTAACGGTATAGGAAAGTAAGATTAAAAGTGGAGAAAACCCAGGATGAACACAAGATCCAAAGGCTAATAAACACAACCTCCTGAGAAAACATTTCCTCTGAGCCTACAACAACTTAATGCCCCAGGCACACCAGCAAGAGGGAGTGGAGAAGCACTACTTCTTGTTTGTCACTCTTTGAGAAGCACAGAAGAACGTCTCTCTTCTCACTTAGACTCTTTTTTTCTCTGGGACCAGGCATATATTGTTCCTTGAAGCAGAACATTTACTAACTGTTGCTTTTTGAGCAGCTTATGCAGTTAATGCTCCCTGAGCAAGGAAGGCCACAGAAATATGTCTTCACAGCGTATCAGCCAGGGCCATGTGTTCCCACTCAACTCTCCCAAGTGTCAGCCTGACAGCCAAGCCAGCCATGGTCTGAATGGATGGAAAAAGCTTACAACTGCTTCAGAGATATACAAAGCATCCTGTTGAAGCCAGGTAATGACACGAAGGTGCAAACAGAAAAGGCCTCTTGCGTTCTAGTTAGCTCACAATCCATCACATATCATGAATCTGAGTCCTGTAAAGAGCTTTTGAGCTTTGTTAATTAACATAGTTAATTCCCCGAGTATACTTGTTTCTAAGGAGAACCCCCATCCACACTGAGAATGGCTACCCTCCTGACACCTCTAACCCCTTCTTTTGTCTTGATTTTTGAGAGAGCCTTAAACACCATTGGGGTCTGGGCATATTTCTGAGGAAGGATCACCCTCAGACAGTTCTTGCTGAGGGAACTGCAACCTTCCTTCCCTCTTTGGTGTCCTTCAGCAGGTTATCAACATCACTTACCTAACAGACACAGTCATCCAAATTCTGCTTGAAGAGCATCCACTGATATATCAAGCTGTTCTCAAGCATTTTCAAGCCACGCTTCAATATCTTGGTTTTCTCAAGTCATAGTTCCCTGCCTGCTGATCTGCATATGTTCATCTGATATGATCCTGCTATATTACTTCCTCCCATTTGTTTTATTTCAGTGCCTACCTCAGAGCACCTTGTAACGGAGTTCATTTTGTGGCGAATTTCCTTTGTACCTGTGTCTTCATTTGCTTGTTGTTTTCTTCTAAGAGGGTTTAGGGATTTCCCAGTATCTGCAAAAATACTGAATCTATGGTGTATCATCTTCATTCATGCCTTTGGCAATATCTGGAACTGAATATGACTGTGGATCTGTGAAACCCACATAAAAGAATTCTGTGAATACATACCTTGAATGGTATTAGATTGGCTCTTGTATCTTCTGAAGCTGCCAATTACTGATGCTTTCCATGCTTGTCTGGCTTTCCTTTCTTCACTCTTCAGTTTCACAGATATGACAAGTATATTTCAAACCTACAATCAAAATAACCTGGACTGTGAACTGTATAACAATTAAAAAAAAGAAAAAAAAAAACATCACTGACATCATGTAAATAAGAGCAGTAGTATTAACTGTATGGGGAAGTCCAATATTGTGGCTTTTTTCTGTTTGGCAACTATTTAGAAAAGCTACTCATTCGGAACAGTAAGCATGTATTAAAAAGCCTCTACTAAATCACACAAATGAGTCACTCCAATGTACCACTTGCGACTCACAGATGATCTGCAGTGGCAACAAATAAGCCCCGCTGAAGATACTGCCTTCCAGATGAAATACAACCCTTTATTTGTAGTTGCTAATGATGACCCATCACTTCTTGCTCTAATTACCAGAGGCATTAAGTCTGTTGCATTAGCTGAAGCATGTACTTGGGTCAAGAGAGACTACCAAAACAAATCATCCCAGTAGATTTAATAAACTCTGACAGTTCTCTTGCCTTCTTAAACTGCTGCCCCATTTCTCCCCATTAGTGGATTAAGTGACTGTACAAAATGAGTAATTGTAGCTTGAAACCCCTATAACATTTATGCTGTAACAGTCTTCAGCAGTGATGCTTCAGTAGTGCTCAGAGTCTCCGTTCAGAGGATACTAGCATAACATAATCAGGCTTTTGGGGTGCACAAGTTCTGTGAATTTATTTGTGGGTTTTTCTCACTTTGTGTCTTAACAAGTAGGTATGGGCAAAGGGGATACTTCAATGACAAAAGCCCAGGATGGACTACAGGGAAAAGAAAGTGCTGCTAATTCACTGTGACAGCATCAGAATCACATATGGATGCCAAATTGAAATGCTTCTCCACTCATTCCCACCCCTCACCAATCAATACTTGGCAGGCTCAAAAATGCTCCAAATGCCTGTGCTGCTTGTTCTCACTGCCGCGCGTTTTCACATGAGCCTTGGGCCTGCACTTCTTATCTAGTAAGTTAAAGGTTTATATCCTTTCCAAACTAAGCATAGCATCGGATCAGGTCCAGTGGTTTATCAAGCCTGGTAACTTTTTTCCATTCATGGCCAGACTGGGCAGATTAGAAAAAGGCAGATAGCCTTTGCTAGAAATGTGTTCTCCTAACCCAGGAAGAGTTTTGAAACCCAAAATTATTTACAATCTGAATCTTTTCAGGCTGCAGCGTAACATTTCCAAAGAAAGTGATTACTCCAGGACCACCAGCTGAGGATGCAGGAAATTCTCAAAAAGCTGAGATTATGATGCTGCTACTCATCACTGACCAGCCTCAACTAGAAAAATTCACAAGAATTCAGTCACTTTTGCAACTGCTGCTAAGAATGAAACCACCGGGCAGCAAACATAAACCACATAGCAGGGCTCCTAGCCTTGCCAAGATCGCTGGCATCTACTTCGGTAAGTTGTTCAGAGAGTCTGGAAATTTCTGAGTTCATAATGGTCAGCTCAGAGGACGGCAGTGGGGCAGGAAGCTGGGAGCCCTGGCTGCATCAGCTCTGAGACTCCCAGGACAGTTGACTGAGATGTTGGGCAGGAAAACTGGCATTCTGAGTTCTAAATCCACATATTGTCCTCTGCAAGGTCACTGAAAATTGCACAAATACAGTGTATCATGATTTAAACATAAAATATTCCACCAGTCTGTTTCCAAGCATCTGGAAAGGATATTTTCCCTCTGTCATTATGTTTTATCCATCACTAAGCTACAACTACTGATCTATTGTTTCAATCAGGATGCCCCACCATCTTGAAAAACTACCTGTGGCCAACATTCATAAAAACAGGAGCCTTCCAGCACTTTTATTTATATGCCTAGGTAAATGGCCTGAATGCCAAAAAGGAAATACTCAATACCAAGAAGATCTCACTGATTTAAACACATTAGAAGAACGGCAGAGTGCCCTGCAACTGGAAAAACATTTAGCACTGGAAGTCTTGGCAGGTGAGAAAAAGCTGCCTTATTTTTGATCTCAGCATAGGTTTGCTCAGCTCTGGTAGACTGACTTTTTTTAGCTGTCAAGAAAAGGACTTTAAATTGGGAGTCACCATCTGGGACAGACAGGCCACAGCCGAGATTTACAAGACCAAAACAAGAATTGCAAAGAACGCTTGCAATGGTGCCCTGTTTATGAGAGGCTGAGTCAGACTGGACCACAGTGTTTCCAGGAGCTGGTTTTTTTTCTGTGGCCACCCTCCAGATCGCAAACAATGTTAGCTTGTATTATTTTCACACTTTGCTGTTGTGTCCAAATTGACCTGATTCAGAACTTATTGCTTAAGTCTATGGCAGCTTGAAGCAAATTGAATAAATCACCAGTGCTAAGTGAGAATAGTCATTCCAACACAAACTCACTTGGGAGAGAGGACTCAGACTGACATCCCTGTTTATGTGCTCCATCCAGTGACCGACTAGTGAAAAAAATGTACAGGCATTCATCGGAGCCTAAACTAGAAGCTAGGCCTCCTATATCACAGGCCAATGACAGCCACATACCCATAAGATCTATTGCTTTCCCTTGATGAAAATATAATTATTGCAGAACAAACAGGTCAGCTTCAGCAAGCACTTGAGAAGGGTCTCCAGACCCAAACAGCCTGGTACCCTTGGGAGGTACTTCTGAGTGCTGGGAGATAAATTTGTATGGGAGGGGAGTGAGATTAAAAAAAAAATAACTAACAAAAACAGAATGAAGAAGGCCGGAGTCTGCAAGAACTTGAACCATGTTGAAGCAGCTGTGGTTTTGGTTTTTTGTTTGTTTGTTTTACACAATCTTGGTTAGCATTATGGCCAATCTACTGTAAAAGCTGTCCGATCCAACTTCTCAGCTTGTGTCAACTCACACACACAGATAATAGATATCAAACTTACAACTAACAGATGATCCCTAGGATATGCCAACTTGGACACTGTGTTGGGGTTTGAGACTTGCATGGCACTGCGGAGAGGATGGAAAGGAGAAGCTGAAGAAGCGATCAGGATAAAGGAAGATTTTGTCAGTATGCCTGTAGAATAGTCTCAAGAAAAGCACAGGGAAAGGGCCAGACAATGGCATGCTTCGGGTGGGAAGAAAGGAAGGGAGGAGAGAATCATTGAAACTCTATAATGCTAAGGCCCTGTGGGAAGAAAGTACAGTGATGGAACAATTACTACACGGATGAGAATGAGATCACCAACAGAAGAGAGAAAAGAGAAGTACGATATATGTACCACAAACCAGATCAAGAGATTCAGCAGACAAACTAGTGAGAGCCAGCCTTGTCTGAGACAGAATCTCAACAGAGGCTTCAGTCAAGTCTTTTCAGAGAATTTCTAGACAGATCAGATCACGACCTGCACTGCTACACACTCCAGCTTCAGTCACTGCAAAATGAGCTAACAGCCTCCAGTCCAAGCCGTGTCTGGCAAACACGTATGCTATTCTTCTAGTCGGCAACTTCTAAAAACTTGTCATCACCAAGAGCAGGCAGCGGGAGAAAGAAGGAGGAATGCAATTGCGTTCTTCAAACAAGCACTTCCTCCTCTATCTGAGGCCATAAAGCTATAGAGCTTCAAGCTAATCCCCGTAATCAGCTGCCCAGCCCTTTCCACTTTATTGGCTGTTTTGTGCAGTCAAAGCCAAATTGCCAAAGGGAGAGGGTCAATCATTTGTGCTGCATCTGCTCCAGGCAGTGACAGGACACAGGGTACATATTTAGGGCTAGAACTAGTTAAATGCAGAAAGCAGGCGCTGAAAGCAGGGGTGGGGGAGGAGAAACAGTCCTGGAATAAAAGCACTGGGAATATGCAGAACAAGTTGCTTGCTTTCATGGAGGGAGGGGAGGACAGGCAGATGCCTCTGTGTATTTAGGAGGGGAAACAAGATGAATAAAGTTACCCTTCATCTGGTAGGAAAAGGCAGGAGAGAATTTCTACCATGCTGAGTTTGGGGCAGAAAGGAAGAGGAAGCAGAACAGCATTCACGGGGGCACAGGGTCCTCAGTCCAGCTCCTGCCATCAGGTACAACAAAGATTTCATCTGAGTGAACTTCTACTCCATTCACTGCTCTCTAACAAACCAAAGGCTAGCAGAGAAAAAGACCAAATGGCCACAGCTGTAAATCAAAATTTTGGAGAAGATAATGGACTCTCAATTAAAACAACCCAGTATTCCTGAGAAAAGACCACTGTGCAAGCACTGCTTTCTTCTGCTCTTGTGTATACTGTTTCTGAAGGCCACACCATCCCAAAAGCTCACTCTCCCTTTGTACCATGCAAG
This sequence comes from Eurystomus gularis, assembly GCA_013400335.1. Lineage (NCBI taxonomy): Eukaryota > Metazoa > Chordata > Aves > Coraciiformes > Coraciidae > Eurystomus > Eurystomus gularis. Next base: position 228,960 of record VZZY01016197.1, read on the forward strand.
GATCAAAGCATTAAAAAAATTTATTTCTTAGGAATTTCAAGTTTCTCTAAGTCATGTTCATACCAACTTTAACAGATGCACCCTACCCAGCATCATCATTATAAACACTAACAGAACAGAACCTGTGACCTGGCAAACTCCCACTGGCCCCATTTTATAGATAGGGCTGAGGGTGGAGGGCGCAAGAAAGCAACAAACTTTGGTGGGCCAAAGTGACTTACCCAGCACCGGAGCCAATTTCAGCTGTAGTATTCAAAGGTACAGTCCTAATCACTCCATTGGCAGTGTATGCATTGGCAGGGCTTGCAGTGACTAAAAAGGATTTTTCACCACTTCCTTTAGCAAAGTTTTAATCAAACATTCCAACGTGAGTACCAAACAAACCAGAAAGAGAGCCTGACCCAAATAAAACAGGGTCTGTGCAAGTGCAGGACTCCCACTGCTATTTAAGAACCAATATACAGCAGGGAGGGTATTTGGCACCTACTGCAAATACATCCATGGGTCAGGATATATAACCCAGTTGGTGAGGTGTCTTGATGCAAGTTTAAAATCAGAGGGGAAAAAAAACACCCCAGTATGTGAAGTACAAGTAGCCACTTCTACTACTACAGAAAAAAAAAAGGTGACTGCAGAGCAGGAAACCAGCACCGTAAAAAAAAAAAAAAAGTGCAGCATTGGAGGCTGAAGGCAGCAGAGCAGATCCTCACAAAGGGCAGTACAGGCCTGCTGAAGGATGGAGCCCTGCTCCCCTCCTGCCACGCAACAAAAAACTGCACTGAACTGCATTTGGCTCCTTGATGTAACTGTAGACAGAATACTTCCTCTAACAGCTTCTAGTTTGGCTTAAGCCCAGAGTTTGGAAGACAGCACTTCATATTTGGGGAGGAGAAATTGATAGTCAACTGCTAGGACTTGTGCAGAGGTAGTCTCTAGCATTTGGTGCACCCACTACCCAAAATGAGGTAGGGGATTTCTGTCAAATCCAAGTGCTTCTAATAGCTTCAGGATGTGACAAAGCCTTGCAGGAGCTCTTGGAAGAAGCTGCAGTTGATCAAGAGAGGAATTACCCTGCACCAAGCAACTTCCTTTACCTGTAGTTTTTACTTGCAGAAAGCACTTGCATGCTCCTTATGCTCGTTTCTCTGCTTATGTTAAGCACACCCAGCAGACAGGTCCATCATGACATCAGCAAGGCATCACCTTGTGCTGGCATGGCTGGTAAGTAAAGCAGCTGCAAGACAGGTTAGGGTTCAGGAGTCTCATACTGCAAGATGCTGCATCTGAGAGCTAACAACAATCCTAAAAAATAAATAATAATAACCCCCGCACACGTTAAAGCACTCCAGCTTTGGGATCTGGTCCATGGTTCAAGCTGTAGCTGAATCAAAATAAAGCTGAACTAGATTCTTAATGGTTTCTGAACTTGCAAACTTCCAAGTAATCCCATCTGCATGGATCAGTCAGCCTTCCCCTCAATGAGTCCTCATGATGTTCCCTGTTGTAGTTTTGCCAAGCTACTGCATGAATTATAAAGTGCAGAGAAATGAACAAAATTGCCCGCTTTTAGTTGCTGAACAGATTGCAGGGTTGTCGTATCTTAGCTGCCTTCCAGTGGCAGAAGTGTGGAAGGGAAAATGAGATCAAAAGGAACACTACAATTTTTCTGATGCATATTCCCTACTCCCCATGCAACATGACCAGTTGCATCTTTGTCATCTATACTAGAAAAAAAATGCAAGAATAAGTCATCGAAAAACCACTTTTCCAAGTGCAACAGTACATTACCTGCTGTTACCAAGTTTGGTCAGTAAGTTGAGGTTCCTCCCTCCTCCTTGCAGCAAGGATTGTTCATTGAATGTGCTCTTAAATAAGTAATAGATCAGGATCAGAGACCTTTATTCCCCAAGACATAGAGAATTTGACCACAAGTATGTGTCCTGTCTCTGCAGACCACAAGTATGTGTCCTGTCTCTGCATAACCAACAAGTAAAATTCTCTCCGTAGGCAACACTGACTGCTGCCATCTCAACACCAGTACTGGCTGTTATTGGCGAGGGACAATCACGTTTCTCAAAATGTCCCTGCTTTCAAGGGACAACGCTTCAGTTCCACACCTCCCATTTGATGACTTCCAGAGACGTCTTTCTCTTGTCAGTGTGGAAAATTACTGACAGAAGCATCATAACAAAGCAAAGGTTAAAGCTACACTGAGTATATATATATAAAAAAAATCTCACAGCCACATAAACCACAGTCCTTTCCACATGTAATTTGTGGCCCCTTCTCCAGTTCTTGGTTTCTCACCTTGTTTTTCCTTACCTTGGCCCAACAAAGAGAACATGGCAATGGCTCGGTAGTCAAACAGGCTCCAGTCACAGCAAGATACAGCCAGTTCCCAGACCAAGCACAGGCAAGCAAAGCTGCATTTAAGAGCAGCCCAAGTTAACACAGTTTCAAAAGAAAGGTGCGTCAATGTAGATCAACACTTGGGTATGTCCAATCATGCTGCTGTACCCAGTGTCTGCTCACAGAAGCCCTCCTTATCCTCATGTAGAAGACAACCAACAAAGTCTTTCAGGCCAGTAGTTCCCTACAGCATGTACTGGAAACACGTTAAGAGAGGAGGAAACAACAAAGTTGAATGGCTACAGGTGGAACTATGCTGAGGACATAACTAGACACATCTCAAAAAGTGGGCCATCACTTCACCTCCATGGTGAAACAGCAGCAAACATGAGAACTACAGTGAAATCCTGAGCATCTCAAGTACCAGAAATAAGTGTAAGGCTCACAGGAATTGGAAATAGCAAGAACAAAAGATGGCCTTTGTCTGGTAACTTTAGATGAAGGCATGAACAATACAAGTGATTTTGGATGCTGGTGTACGCTTCATGTATTCTAACTTCTCATTCTAGAAAGGCTGCTAATGAAACCACTTGGAAGTCAAAATACTTCAAAATACTTTTTTTAAAGCTTCAAGGGATTGTAGAAAGCATATGACACATCAATCAGACAAGATACTTCAAGACAGTTGCATTTTCCTTTTTCAGTGAGCAATACAAGAGCACAGGACGGCTTTTGCAGCGGTCTGTGCCCAGTAAGTGTGAAGAGGGAGTCTGGCTGTTCTTAGCTCCACGTTGAGGAAAACGCAACGTAACACAGGGTCTGGTAATACTATCTATCATGTAGACCACCTGTCTTCTTTAAAATACTGATAGATGAAGTGCTTTGGCCTCTGCTGAATGGACTAGCTATTCAAGGAGAATCTTTATGTTAGTTTTTTGTAAGTATATAGAGAGGTATGGAAGCTCTGGTACCAGCAGTTTAAAAACAGAGCATTGATCCACATTTCCCACAGTCACTTCTTTTTTCCAGATTCAGACAATATTTTCTTTGTCACTGGACAGTGGATAGGAAATGCAGTCAAGCCATTTATCAGCTCACTTCCAGGTAACAAGGACAAATGTCCTAATTCTGCCATTCCCTGCCAAGATGAGGACAGGGACCGTGCTTCCGCACATTTGCATAGCACTTTAGAGAAGGGGTGTTAAGCGCCAGCTCGTGTTCGTGGGAACTCCCCCAGTCCCAGTGTTAGTAACACCACCACAGAACATTTTGCTCAGCTAAACCCCCCCAAAGTGTTTCCAGTCTTTCAACATCAATCAGCACAACCGAGGCCAGTAGTAAATTGATTCTCACATTCCAGTGGTGCCGGTTTTTGTTAGAAATGATTTGTGATAGATATGGTGGAATATATTGATTAGTACTGACAGTCCCAGTTTCCCAGGCGCTTTGTAGCCCTGCCATTCCAAAATGACCTGCTTTCCACCTTGTCAATTTTCTTCTGCAGAGTCCGTTATAAATATCTATTCTATTATGAGAGCTTCAGCCCCCTCCAGAAAACAAAACAAAAGGGTCAGGCAAGTAAAAAAAAACAAAAAACAACAAAATCAGTACAATAAAGTAGGTTTGCAGTGTTGCAAAAGAGCTTGTTTTTATTGAGAGATTTCGTGTCAGGGGAAGAAAAGGCACAAAATAAGTTACAAAGACATTATATGAACAGTATGAGTCAGAGGCAGTATCAGAGCTGTGGCAAATCACCTAAAAGTTGGCTTACTAACTACTAAAAATCTTAAAAGAAAAAACATATTTCAAATTATCAAAATAATTCACAAATTAAGTGAAAATGTGAAGACCACCAATATTAACTTTTGGCTAAATTCACCTGGGCTTACCACCATCGCCCTCTCTTAGAAGACAAGTATCACTGGAAAACATGTAGTACTACAGAATTATTCTTAAGACTCATTTACATTTAATAAATTAAGAACCTGATATTGACCTTTCGTACCTCCAGTGAAGTACAGCACATACAGGTAAGACAGTATGCATACGAAATACAGGAAGAAAACAGAATAGGTAAGTGCAATTATTCCGAATATTTCAACATTTGTCATGGCCCCTTGCACCTATGGCAATGAACATCTTAAGAAGATGGATCCAACAGCTGTTCACAGAACATATGAATATACATACCACCAAAAAAAAGGTCTATTGTGGAAAAGCTTATGCTGTCTTTAGATTGATTTTTCAGATCAAGTATACTAAAACCAGACTTTTCAGCAGTAAAACTCTGAGCTATAATACAGTTGAAGCAGAGAAAGTACTTCTGAAATACATCAGTCCTCATTTATCATGGGAAGGCTCATAATACTCAGTATTCAAGTAATCAGAATTAATATTTTAAAATACACACACCAACTATATACAACTTGACTTTTGTTTGAAGCAGGGAACCTATTTCCCCTTTTCCCACTTTCCTGTTACTCAACTCTCAACTGGCAAGGACATTTGACTGTTGGTTCAAATTAAACTGGCATGAGGAAACAACACAAAATCTACAGGATATAGAGGCTATACAGAGATTTGTTTTCATGATGATGAAGGGTTGAGCAGAAATAAAGTAGTTTACCCCTTTGGCTGCTCCTCTGGTCAAGTGGAGATCTAAGTTCTGTCTTCTGAAATCAGCACGGATGTAAATGTAACCAGACACAGAACTTGGCTATAAATGTCTGATTTTATCCTTAGGAGTTTCATTTACTAGACGTAAGACAACAGTAACACAGAAAGGGAACACAGTAACAAGCACCACTCACAAAAACTGCCAGCCCAAACTGTAAGGACTCGATTTGCAAGAAAACCGTGCATGGCCATGTACTGAGCATAACTGTCAGGGTTTTGGTAGGGAGGGGGTTGTAGGGTGTCTTATGTGGGTGGGAAGAGGCCAGGGACTGCCCTGTGCTGGCCCCTGCCAGCACAGAAATCACAGAATGGCTGAGGTTAGAGCGGAGCTCTGGAGGTTGTCTGGTCCAACCCCCTGCTCAAGCAAAGTCACCTGCTAAAGCAGGCTGCCTAGAATTATGTCCAGACAGCTTTTCAATATTTCCACACATGGAGACTCCACAACCTCCCCAGTTGGCAACCTCTGCCAGTTCTCGGTCACCCTCACTGTAAAAATGCGCTTCCCTATATTCAGATGGATCCTCCCGTGTTCCAGTGTCCATAGCCTCTTGGGCACAGTGGGCACTGACTCACTGCACTCCAACACTGTCAGAGGAGTTTCTGGCACTTCTTCAAAAGCATGTTGAAGAAAGGGCAGTAAATGCCAAGAAAAAGATTCCAGTGCTATAGCAGTAGAAGGCAAAAAAGATAAGACCACGCCAGCACAAAAGGAGTGGAAAGGATAGACAGCTGAGCAGGAGAAATGCCAAAATCAGCCTGAGCAGAGGCTGAGAGCAGACTCAGAAAGAGCTACAAACTCTACATGGTCTGTGGCTGGGGAGAAACCCACACATGAGCAGTTGATTAAAAAACACGGAGTAGTGAAACAGCAGCACAACAGACTGATGCCTATCTCCTGTGCTGCCTGTTGCGTCACTGGATGGACTGAGTCTAACATGAAGCCAAGGAACTGGAGACCACCATGAGGTGGAGGATGGCAAAGAGGAAGAGAGGTATCTGAAAGAAAGCAGCAGTGTTTTCTCAAGGTGTTTTATCTTTTTTTTTCTTTCAATACCAAAACCAGTAACTAAAAGCTCTTTCATTATCAATAAATTAAATTGATTAAAACTCCCCAACTCTAAACTTTTTATTGCCCCCAAAAAGTCATGTCCTCAACTGAGGTTAGTATAAAAGTAAGGGCTTTCTAACCCTTCTAAAAGCAAACAGTACACACAGGAGTACCTATGTTCTAAGTGTGTGATTATTCTCCTCCTTCAAAAGCTTAAGTCTTAACTAAATTTAAAAGGCCTTTCAGAAAAAAACTTTTAAAAAGACCATAAGTCCTCCTTATTAAGTAATGAATTCCCACATAAATAAAAAAGTAAATATTTTGTAGTTTCTTAAAAATCAATTAAATACAAAATTGACAAAAAAGCTCAACATAAAGAGGTAGCTTAAAAAAAATCAAAGTATTATTAGATATTCAGGAAAAGAAGTAGCGCAATAAAAGTTTCCATATGAAAAATATACTTCCAAGTTCTACATGACTTACTCAAATTTTAAGAACAAGATAAAATTTGGACAGTGATAAGGACTTGAAACCAGTCTTTTAGAGGCATAGTTGAAATTACAGCAAACACAGTAAGTTCTTTTATCACAAATCACCCAGCAGTGATTTGTGTTTTATCACAAAATCACCCAGCTCTATAAGAATTTTCATTATTGTCTGCAACATTTTTCTACAAGCTAACAGCAGAAATGCCAGTCTCCCACTCAAGTTTCTATAATTTGAACATTGTTTGAACACGGATGCGCCAGGTATCTCTCATGGGACATCTTTAAGTAAATATAACTTTCAATATTGGTAAAGGTTTTCTTACTACCATACGTTTTGCCTGTCTCCTAATAAAGTACATATAATATGAGCACCTCAGATGTGTGTGTGGGAAGCAGTAACATGCATGCTAAAGAATTGTTTGCTCTATGAACCTTTTATATTTGTGGGCAAGTACTTATTTAAACATACTCTGTTCTATAGGCTTGCTGTATATGAGAGGACCCTGACACCCCATGGTCCCACATCATTCTGCATACACACTGGAGAAAGCAATTTATTTCTTTTCAGCCTATTTAGTTTAAATAATTCTTCTGGAAGCAGCCAGCTCTTGCTGCACAAACTTTTAGCCACCTGCCTATTTACTGGCAAACAAGCAGCCACGATAGTGCTGACTTGCAGTACATTTTAGTTGTAACAAAGATTTAAACGCTAGACATTATTATTACTTAGCAATGCTTCAAAGAGCTTGTGCATTTTACAGAAATACACTAGATCCTATGAAGCTTGAGGCAAGAGATTATTAGCAATGCTAATTTGTAAGGCTGATGAATGAACTAAAATTCCGATGTGCTGTTTTTAACCAGGTTTTATCAGTCTTGGAGGAAGCTTTGACATTTGGAACTCAGAAGCAAACAGGCACTGCAGATTTCTCTATAATGGCTACATAGTGTGAATCCTGCATGTTCTACAAAACCTACACTTTATCTTAAATTCTTCATTTAACTTCTTTGGTTTCTCATAAACAAAAGCTACTTAAATAAACTGAGCAATGAAAGACAAGCAAACAAAGGTAACTCTCTTTCTGTCCACTAAAGCTCCAGAGATGCTTGTAAACACCAGCTTTAGCAGGTTGCATGGAAGAATTCCAAATGAATGCAGCTAGAACTAGTTTTGGACTACTGCTTTCCAACAAAAACTGTCTTTGGCACTTACATAATCCAATTTATGACGTTACTTTACACACAGTCCCTTATCAGGTTGACTGAGGAAATTAAAGACAACTTTTATAAAACAAGCACTTCAAATTAGAACAGAAGGCAATACAGGAGCTTTTTCAGAATGTCAGAAACAGCAAGTAGTACCAAAAAGTAAGATGAGAAAGTTCAGTAAATTCAAACTGTCAAAGTGAAAGTTTTACTCGACTCTATTAGACTTAAATGGCAGTAGCATCTGGAAAAAGTAAAGGCTACAACAGACTGCACAAGGCAAGAAAAATAATTCGTTCATCCTCCAATTCTACATTTGGATCTGTCACAGAGTTTGTCTTACATAGGTATATTTCTTCCACTTAATGTATCTCGTAGTAAGATACAAGCAATGAGATTCAAAAATATGGCAATACCCTAAGTCTCCTGTTTGGTAAACAGCTGAATGCGGACATTTCTGACACAGGCATTGAGTGCGTCAGCCCAGACTATCTTCCACCATCAAATGACTGCACTGCTCTTGGGCTTTTCACTGACACATTTACTGCAAGGCTCACGACTTGCATGCACAGATACCTAGGTTCAGCTGTGTCAAAGCGTGAACCGACAACATCTAACAGGTTGGGAAAAGGTATATATAGCACACCAACCTTCAGGTACAACAAATCAATACTAACCAAAGCCACATCTATGATTATGCAGAACCATAGAACCATTAAGGTTGGAAAAGACCTCTAAGATCATCAAGTCCAACCCAACACTACCATAACCACTAAACCACGCTCGGAAGTGCCACTTCTATGCATGTGTTGATCAATTCCAGGGATGGTGACTCCACCACTTCCCAAGGCAGCCAGTTCCAGTGTTTGACCCCTCTTTCAGTACAGGATTTTTAACTTACTCAATCTAAATCTCCCCTGGCACAACTTGAGGCCATTTCCTCTCATCCTATTGCTAGTTACTTTGGAGAAGAAAACAACACCCACCTCTCTACAACCTCCTTTCAGGTAGTTGTAGAGTGCAATAAGGTCTCCCCTCAGACTTCTCTTCTCCAGACTAAACAGTCCCAGTTCCCTCAGCCGCTCCTCATAAGACATGTTCTTCAGACCCCTCACCAGCTTTTTGGGAACAAGAGTTTTAACTCAGATGTGTCCATTAACACACTAGGAAAAGTAAGTTTGTTCCTCACTTTCCCCTTTTCCTTAGTACAACAAAAACATTCTCCTGCAAACTGCTTAGGTGAAATAGACTGGAAAGTGTATGGCTCAACCATGTTCCCCACAGTTCTGCAAAGGATACTCTGCTAACACAAGTACGACCACACAGTCTGGAAGCCCTGGTATGAATTGTGTGCTGTGAGCAGAGAGGCATGTGGCTGCAATCCTTAGAGCCTTGATTGTAACGAAGGTGGCAAGTAGCTACAACCTGCTGCATGTTAATTAGGTGTCTCTGGGAGAAGCGTGGACATGTTCTTCACTCAGCACCCTGACCTGAACACCAAGTCACCTGTGGCCTGCCTTTAACACAGAGCATTTAAGCTTCTGGTGTGTCAGGGAGTCTCAGAATAGCACTTGCCCAATTCCTAAATGGAGAGCACTTGCTTTGTTTTCAGGAGAAGCAGTTTAAAAAAAACTTGTCAAATCAGTTCCCTGTTCTATTCTCTTCAGCCTATCAAAAATAGCCAGGTAGTAACATACTTTTAGAAGGCTGAAGTATCCCTTCACAAGAAGTTGTGTGACAAAAACGCATCAAATAATTCTAATCTTCCTATCTTTCTAAAGGAAAGTCAGCAAATTAAGCTATGACCAGTTATAAAACATTCTTCAAAAGAGGGCTTCACAAGTTTTAATTATTTGAGTGACGTGCCATTTCACAGAAAAGAAAGAAAACTGAAATGCGCCACTTTTTATCTTGATCCAAAGAAATGTTTCATTGTTAAAGCAGTAGCGCTGAACAAAGCTGACATTAAAAAGGAAATTATGAAACTGATGTCCCTAACAGGGCATCCTTGAACCCATGCTAGCTCTGAAAGGAGAAGCTTTAAAGTCAACACAAGGAGCAAGAAGGGTATTTCCACCCAACGGCTACTATCTTGTGTTTTCACTTGCCCTGACCCTGAAGTGTTTCGGTTGAACCCTCTGTTTTTGACTACCTCCAGCTAATTCTCCTCTATGCTGTCTCACATGGCCTGCCACTATTCTTCATCCCTAGCTGTATTCAAGTATCACTTATGAAGTCCCCAGATGGCAGAATCCCAAACATACCTCATCTGAGACAGCATTAAGATCTGACTAATCAGCACCATGGGAAAGCCCCTCTCGTCTCTAGCATAATCCCACTAAGTGAGCTGGCTGCAAACAATGACAGCTACCAAAGCAAAGGAAACCAGGGAAGGAATTCCCATCTTGGAGGTAGGCATCCTAGTGCCGTTCAACACAAAAACCAGTTAACAGTGCAGGATACGTAGTATACAAAGCTATTCTAGGAAAAAAATATGGAATAGGGTTGTCATACTTCACTCAATTATAGCAAGGATATTTGGTCTCAGACTCTTAGCATTACAATATACCATAAGCTGTGATCTATCTAGTGCTGTATCAGCCTCTGCTCTCCAGTAGCTCCTCAGGTCAAACTTACTGCCCAAACACTGAGATTTATTAACTGGGCCTACACAGACTGCTTACGTAGCACTTCAAAGTCAAAAGTTCTCTCTGACCTCCCAACTTGAGCTTTCAAGTAACACAGATGTGAGACCCATAACAGCAGGCACTGTTCAATTGAAGAACTTCTGCTTAACAATAATATTTCTTCCAGATACAGAAAATGCTGACCACATAGGACACACAACACTGCGTGCAGCATCTCTCCCCAGCAAGTGCTACATATAGTACAAGTATCTCAATATTATAAAGCATTACACTCTATGGGTAAGAAAAAAGTGATCTTACAGGTTTCTGTGCCAGTTCTTATGAAACAAACCTCTCTGAAAAGAAACTTAATGCACCTAATGGATTTGGTCTTCAGAAAACAAAAGGGGAGAGCAAGTAATTAGAAGAAGCCTGGTACGACATTGCTGAGCTCCTCCTGGAGGGATTCTCTCCTATCAAACTTCTAAATTAACTGGCCTGGGAAAGTAATAACAGACATTTCCTGTGGTTGACACAAAAAAGATGCTGCCCTTTAAAACTGCAATGGTGTAATCACAGGACAGATTTAAGGTTCAAAAAGAGCAGCAGCTTCTATGGAAAAAAACCCAAACTGCTGATGTCTTCTTCACTGTTTTTGAAATTTTGCATATGTATACTTATGATATAAAAGTGCACAAGTGGAGAGGTAAGTTTCATTGTAAGCGGAGGACTGTAACAAAATCCAGCTCAAGTGATCTCCTTGAACCATTACAGCATCCTACTGTCCTAATGAAAACTATGTTGAGGTGTCCCATGGCATGACCAGTGCTGCCAATAGCAGATAACGCCAGTAAAAATATGGGGTGACTTACTCCACCTACTGTCCAAAAAGTGACAGAGGCAGAAAACACCTAAAAAAAGCTACTGGGTTTTGGCAGCATGTTAACACCGTCAGGCTTACCACTGTTTGCTGCTAAGTAAGCAGGTTTCATTTATTTAGAAGCCATCAGCAACAAAACAAAAAGTCATTTTTCCAGCTGTACATAATTCAAAATGTAAATGCAAAACTGAAAAAAAACCCCTCTTGGAATAGATAGATTCAACCTTTCCAGGTATTTCCGAGAACCTTATTTGGAGCAACTTTCTTGCATACAATAGGGCCAAATAAGGCAGAAAGACTATGCAGCTGGGTTTACAAGTCCCCTGCCACATCTACAACAACTATTCAACAGTCTGGAAAAAATGAAGTGAAGACTGCACACTGGAATTCTTCTAGTGAAGCTCAGAACACAGGCAAAAATCACAAGACACTGTCCACAGGATCTGAAGTTCCCAACTTTGCTTACAGTCAATGCCTGGCTCAGGCCAAGCGGGAGTACCGCAGACATGAACCTGCAGTCTCTGGGCCACCCTTTGCACCAACCAGAGTGGTTGCACTTTGCTCAGTGTTATAGTTCCCAGTGAACAAAGTTCAAGCAGCCAGCTACAAACCTCAGATGCTGTTTACTGCCTCTTACTTTCAAGGAGGCTTCCCAGTTTAACCAGAAAATATTCCGCAGCTTTTTGATTTTTTTAAAATCCATTTTTTTTAGTCTAGCATCCACAAAAATGGCTAGCAAGCCTGACAATAGACTTGCTGTCCTTGTGTGGTGCTTTGCTAGGAACTCAAAGTATAAACACTAACAAATGTTGTATGGAAATCAATCTTAATAGAAAGCCACAAGTTAGAGGATGAAGTTGACAATGTAATCAAGAAAACTGAATCCTTGTAAGGCCTCATCTTTGTAGCTGGAAGATTTCATATGTTCATGTTTCATATTTCAAAATTCCATATCCCTCTAATGAAGTACTTACAGAAAGTTCAGTGTAAACAGGAGAGTGAAGCAGTCTTCCTCAGCAAGGTCAAGTAACCAAGTGCTTGAGCAAGCATCTGGTTAAGAAACAACATCTAGTAACCACACGCTGTCTCAATGAGGTTTGATATCCCCCTCTCCCCCCCAACTTTTTTTTTTTAAGTGAAATCTTTACCTACACCTAAGATTTTAAAATAAATACTAGCAGCTTCCTGGCAATAATCCCTAAAATATAACAGCAACCCATAGTACCTCTTACCACTTGAGAGTTAAGTTGCTTCCAGAAATAAGACAGGTCCACAAAAACGAGCTATGTGTTCTAACACACACGTTACACAGTATGTGATAAATACCTCACCTAAGTCCCACCCATGAAATGATATCCTTCACAGAATTATTTCACTACACAGAGAAGTTGCTGAGCTTCAATATTTATGGCAAAGTGAGGACAAGGTAAAAGTAGGCAAAGCTATAAACAGCAGTGCTGAGATGTGGTCAACACGTGGCAAACATACGCATAAGACAGCCCAAGAAAATGCTTGGTGGATGAAAAGAAGGAAAAAAACAATCAGAATGTCCTTTATGACTGCAGGCTTTAGGGTTGCTCTTTTCTGTAGTCCTTCCTCTGAGCCCTTTATTACCACTAAGTTAATGCGCAGCTCATGACTGAGCAGCTGTACCCTGTAACTCTACACAGGTGTCTGTGCAGAGAGACAAACCTTATGTTCATGATTGCCTCTGCCCTATTCAATATGCAGCAGCTGTTTTAACATACAATTTTAGGAACTTGTTCCCATTGGAGTAGCACACAGCACATTTTGTGACCGCTTTCACTCTACAGAAAAGAAACAGTGGATGTTTTCAAGTTTATAAATGTATACTGAATCAGAATGAGCCACCTTGAAAATAAAAGACAAACGAGCGCTGATGAGCTGTCTGTATCTGTCTAAGCCTAGGTAATTTCCAAGGCTTCAGAAATACATCATCACACCCTTGCTGTCTCATGTGGCTTCAAACATGGTCCATGCACTGTCATTCTGAACCACAAGAATTTGAACAGCTGTCTCATGGAGAGCATCAGTGGTGTCTTTAGTTTGACCAGTACTCAAACCCCTCTCCCAGTCAGGAAAAACACAGGCACTTGCCCAATTACATTCCCTGACAGGCGAGGTCCTCAGTACTTGTCCAGTCAGTCCAGCTGTAAGACAAGTGAGAAAAGGCATAAAATAGGCCAGTGTTTCTCTTTTCATTACTTGATCATATGAGTCTCTTCATCAGCATCATAAAACTCCTCATCTTCACTTCCACTCCCTGCAGAACTGTCTTTGTCTCCAGACTAGAAACAAAAATGAAGTCATTGGTTAGAGCAGAAGCCACTAAATCAATCTCAAAATACATAAGCATGAACCATCACACCTCTGTGTAGAGAAAAAGTAAGAAAAGACAGTTCAAATCACTGTATTAAAACTCTGTAAAAGACATTATGTGAATTAAGGTTTCTTTGTGTCCTTGGTTCTTCAAAATCTCTTCAAAAAGAGATAGGCTTCTAGTGGATGGACTTTCTCTGCTTCATTAGTACACCAGAGAATACATGCAAGACAGATCGGCTAGCATCGTTCTGAAGTGATAGTCTACTCAGCTTTCTTAAGTCAAGTCTAAGGTTCCTATTTGGTGGTGAGCTACTGGAAAGAGGCTCAGAACACACAGATTACTTCATCAGGTAAGAGCTGAATTATTCTTCTCCATGTGTAGCATGGGCATTTCCCTATGCAAGTTTAATTAAAGAAATCCTCCTGCAATAATAACTAAAGATGTTATGGCAAAGGGAAAAAGTACTACTGCTTCATATGTTCAGAAAGTAAACTCCGTGTTATAAGCACACTTACTGCAGCCAGAGTCCTTTTAACAATATAACTTAAAGCACATCACTCAAGCTGAAGCCAGCTATTACAGGGAATTCATTTTCATGTGGCCAGTGTAGCGTTTTTCCATGGAACTGATACAAATTACACTGATTAGATTCTCTTGCTAGTATAAACTCCATCTAGTTTGAGCATTTAGGATTTCTTTTCCAGTACTCTTGCATCCACCCTAAGACTTCTGCCTGCCTAGTCATATGCAAAGAAGGGTGAGAGAGAAGGTGAAAAATAGAGAAATGGAAATCATGTTCCTGACTGACAGTACCATGCAAGCAAAATCTGTAGCTTTAGATCTGTCTTCAGAGGAGTTTTGCTACAGCAGTGTGCATTAACTGCAAAGGAATTTCAAACAGTTTGAGCACTAAGACCTGTCAGAAGATATAAAGGGAATCATGCTTTTTTTTCTGGATTTCTAAAATTATTTGACGAAAGTCAGGCTATCACTGGATCTTGTCCAACTTGAATATTGCATTTGTGTATGTTAACAGGGACAAAACCTCCATTCCAGGCAACCAGAACACGTTATCTTGAAAGTGGTACAAAAGGGCAATGGATTCCATGGGGGGAATTCAGGGTATGCCAAATAAATTCTACATCTTTCTTACAGCAGCTTTGTAAGACCTCTCCATGGCCTTGTCAAATAGGGTTAATGTTAACAGCTTTCCATTTTATCAGCGCTTTCTTCGTGAGCTTTAAAATAAACCCCTAATGTGTCACAGACATTCCAGATATAACTTCATCAAAGTTACAGGATTACTTCAGGCCTGAACCAATAACTTTTTTTTTTCATTTGGATTCAAAAATTTTAATCCATCTGGGAAAAGCATTCCTGAAGAATGTTCTCTCTCTTTTTTTTTTTTTCCCTTTTGTGGTTTCTTTTCCAGGTTGGGATTTTTAAGAAGCCTGCAGAAGTGCAAGCATGGAAGATTTAAACAGGGAAGATTTGAGAAGATTGCTTGACATAAATGAACCAACTTATGCAAATACTGATAGACAGGCAATACATGTCACCCCAAAATGCAATACTGACCTTACTTGCTTAGCAAGGGAAAGAAAAAAATATGACTTTCCACACCTCTAAGATGTTACACTTGCATTGTCTGCTAGAATTGTTTTTTGTTAGTAAGCCATCCACACAGTTAAAATGCAATATTGCTGTAATTACCAAAATAACAGCTGCGGTAAACTTAAAGTGTGTGATAGATTTGTGTAGCCTGCAACAATGTGGTGCCATAGCATGTTATCCAATATGGTTAAAAATGTTTACAAAACGTGCATGTGAAGTAGCTAAAGTATGAAATTGTTACAGGGTTGCCTCCTTCAAGCTTTCTTCAAGGATGCTTTTGTCACCTGTGCTGTGCTGTCAAGAATTATTACAGCTAAAACTGATAAACAAGGCAACATGTTGAAGCCTTTGAAAGGAAGCAACTGTTCTCATTCTAAAAAAAAAAAAATGTTACTCTGCCTCCTGATTCCTGTGAAAGTAAGTTTATGGCTACCTGGGAATCTTGAACCGCTTGATGAAAACTTAATCAAATGAAAGTAAGTGGTGTTACAAGGATCCTGTCTCATCTCAGCCTAATGAGAAAGCTAACATTTTGTGCTATGAGTTGCCCTTGAAGTCTTCTGATCACTTACTCAAATTTTATTAGTTGACAAATACTTAAAATCTTGGGACCAAGATTTAACCATAAAACCTTACCCAAATTCAAACACCCTCTTCCAGCTTTCTCACTACTTCTCTCTAATCCCACTCCACTCACAGAGGAGCAGCCACGTAAAAAACCTTCCACAAAACTAGAAGATGTGCACAGGAAACCCCACTGAAAAACATCCTGCTGCCACATTTATTTATGCTTATACCTGGAAGTTTTGCAGTTCCAATGTTTTCAAGGAATCTCATTTTCCAGAATCAACAGTGGGGCAGATCTTAGAGATTAGTCTAGCTTTAACCCATTTAAAGACGCTCTAGGACAGACCTAACAATTGACACTGCAGAACAGAGCCACGATAGGTCGGGGCAGCAGTACAGTGGCTGGCTTTGAGAACACCCCTTCTCAAACAGGCTTCTGTTTTCTATAACATCTAAAGCTTCTCAAACTCCAGTGGCCAGCTTTGCATGAAGCATGCTGCAGCAATTCATCTTAGAGATCAGAGAGCACAGACACCACTGAGTCCAAAGGAAGAGATTGTAGGCTTTTGGCCTTGAAGGGATGAATTAACCCAGCTATGTTTCAGCCTTCATTTCCAAACAACATTTCAGAGGTGATGGTAAGGTTATAAACTATCTTCTCTATCTCCCTGGGGCCTATCCTCCACAAGCCAAGAATTGCTATCCTAATCTATTTAGAGTGGCATATTCAAGCTGACAGCTGAAATAAACACAACAGAAAAGTACTAGGAAAAAAAAAAAGAATATACCTGTGAGCCATCTAGCGCTTGCAATGACATGGCTTCATCACCCAGCCTCCAGTACGAGCAGACCTGCAGGTCTGAAATAGTTTCCAGCAATGGGCTGTTTAAGGTCTCTGGCAACAATAAGCTTAAGAGCCCAGACAAAAGACCAGTTGCTCCAAACACAATGTAAGGCAGAGACCACTGTACAGATTTCTGGAAAAAAGAACAGAAAGTTTTAGGTTAGATTGGTTCCCTCTAGTTCCTGGTGTATATTAAAGCACTTAGCCTTTACAACCATTCTATCTGGCAAGTGTGTGTGTTCATATTTAGCATAAAAATCCTACTCGGCTTCTTTAACCAATATTGTCAATTGTATCTTACCAATACTACTACATCCACACAAATTTGGGGATGGACTTTAAAAGAAGTGTCTGCTGAATTTATACTCAGTTGTCATCCACAACATATGTACCATTTAACAAATGAAACATGACTTTGTAGTAGGGAAGAGGTATCACAAAATCACACACATGCAGGTTAGAAGACATCTGAGGTCATCTAGGCCGACCACCTACTTTAAGCAAGACTACAGACAACACTAGACCATGTCAATTATAGCTTTGTAAAACCAAGTATTGAAAAAACTCCAAGGATGTAGATTCCCCCTCTGAGTAGACTAAGTAGCAGTATACAGCTGCATTAAGCCTTTTAAAAAATATTTTCCAAATTTCTTATCTAACCCCCAAACCAAAACTTGTGGCCATTGACCCCTGCTGAAATGTTCCATGTTTCTGGGAACATCAAAGGTACAATATTCCCTCAAGCTTTCATCTGAAGTTATGTGCTCTAGGCCCCTGACCATCTTGGTTACCCTCCATTGGGCCCTCCCCAGATTTTTCAACATCCCTCTAGAACGGGGAAAGAACTTAATCTGTGGGCCACATACTGAATTAGGCCTGATGTAGCTTGGTGTGAAGTTTGCCTGTTTGTGATAGTGAACATTGCTAGCTCCCATTCAACTTGTCCCCCATCGCTGTACCTGGGTCTCTTCCAGCAAGGCTGCTACTTGGCCAGTTGGTTCCCAGCCTGTACTGAGTGTGTAATTAGTCCACACCAGAAACAGAATTTTTATTCTTCTTGTTGGCCTTCATAGGACTTCTGTTGGCCCAAAAGGTCCCACTGCATTCAAGATCTACCATTTAGTGTGTCAATCACTCCTCGTTATTTTGCATCCTCTAAATACGAGGAGGATGTATTCTGTCTTATCTTCCATTTGTCACCAAATACTGACCCTGTCACTAGCCCTTTGAGCCTGGTGGTCCATGCAACATTCAAATCTAATATTCCTTTCATTCAAGACACACTTCCTCAGCTTCCAAACAAGAATGCTGTGGGACAGCATCAATAGCCTTATAAAGGGTTTTCCTGCTCTGCTCCCTTTCCCCATCCAAATTACCTTCTGTGATGAAATGGCTATCAAATCAAACTGGCTGAGAATGAATTGTCCTTAGTAATTCCATGTTCAGTGATCCTGATTACCTTCTTGACTGTCACATGCTCAGAAACAAACTCTGAGAGGTCATGTCGCATAGTATTCCCAGAGACTGACTTTGAGCTGCTTGCTCTGTAATTCACTGGATCCACTTTCTGATCTTGAAGACGCACATAGGATTACCTTTTTTTTTAATCACAGATCTTTCTCTACAACAATGGTTTAATCACAGATGATGGACACTTGCCTCACTACCACAGCCAGCTCTTTCACCTCCTCTTAGGGAATCCTATCCCATGGAATGGAAAGCTTTCAGCTTTAAGTGTTCTTGAACCTATTGCTCCTCCACTGTTTGCTGGCCCACTGCTTCCTCAAGCGTGCTGATACGCACAGTCTTGGGGTCAGGCTTTGCCTATGAAGACTAAAGCAAAAGTGTTAAGTATTTCAGCTTATTCCACCTCATTCACCAATAAGATGTCCATCCCATTCCGCAACAGGCTACACATTTTCTCTTAATTTCCTTTAGCTGATGGAATCCCTATTTATGCTCCTTGCTACTTTTAGTTTCAAGCTGAGCTTTGGCCTTTCTATCATTAGCTCTGACAGCCTAAGCAATGTGTATACTCCTCCTCTGATGCCTCCCGCTGTTTTGACATGGCTTGTGACAAGCAAAATTACACTGGGGAAAGGTGTGTGCAAAAATATGAGTAATCTACAATATAGCCCCAAAATGTGTATATTCATTTGCAGATGGCCAGTAAAGTAGCCTCATTTGAAAAAAAGAGATGAGTTTAGTTAGCTGTTTGATCACAACCTGTTATTTTCTCAATTTAGAATTGTTCTTTGCTATACAAAGTGAGTTTTTGAAGCAAGTACAAGAGCAACATTACATCTCTTATCTCAGCAATTAACTTTTCCCAATCCCCACCATTTTTATAAGATCCCCAGACAAAAAGATAATGAAAACACCTTAAAATATTTGAAGAAATTCCAAAACACAAACCTACTTAATTCTTTCCTCAAATCAATTCTTTTGTTACTCAAACAGAGCTATTTTCACTTTCATGGGACCCCTTCAAACATGACGATCCAAGACTGGTGTCTCCTGCAGTACTAAATCTCTGATAAATAGAACATAACGGATGCCCCAACTGCTACATAAAAGCTGCCTATTAAATCTACCTGGGAGACCTGCACCAGCCTTGGCTTTGCGTGTTGTACACTGGAGGTGCTTGCACTCTCATCTACCCAATGTTTCCTTCTGCAGATTAGAAGGCTCACTGTGCTCACCTGCCCTTTTGCAAGCCCTCTGCATGACATAACAAGATAGCAGATAGCAGAGGGGAAAGTTATTCCAGGTGGAATCTGTCACACAAAAGGAATTGTCACTTGATCTCAGCAAGCAGTTTGTGGGAAAAACTGGCACACTCTTCCACCTGTATACACATATGACTATGAACATAGA
Organism: Eurystomus gularis; assembly: GCA_013400335.1. Lineage (NCBI taxonomy): Eukaryota > Metazoa > Chordata > Aves > Coraciiformes > Coraciidae > Eurystomus > Eurystomus gularis. Next base: position 248,480 of record VZZY01016197.1, read on the forward strand.
GGAAAGTAACAGTACCATCCCCATGCTTCATTCTCCAGATATTTTCTTTGTCTTGACAGACTGCCGTGAAGTTTGTGCTCAGAAGCCTTGCTGGTACATCAGGTCTCCGCATCATCATCTTCATTCATTTAAAGACAAACCACTTTGCCGATAATTAGAATCCATGGATATTCAATAAATTGCACTGATGGTAAAACTGATTTTTTTCTCAGAAATATTAGTTATTGAGCCGATATGCTTTATCTTGATGCAGCAGATTTTTTAGCCATGTGGGGTTTTTTTATATTGCTGGCTTAGGGTTTTAAACTGGGCATCATCATCTTGGTATTTTGAAATTACTGTATTGCTAAAGTCCAATAGCTAAGTCCCAACTTTTTTTAGCTAAGGCTAAAAAACCCTTCTGAACTGAGTAATGTTGAATTTTTGTCTAATCACACAGATTATATCACAATACCTTTGGCCTACCACAATACTGTTAAGATAAGTAATTTACATATCTTAGTTTATATACACAATTTATCCAAAATATTCCCACCTCTGTAAGCCTCTGATACATCAGAGACACAAAACAAATATATATATATAACAGTGATAAGTTCAGACAAACCAACGAAGGGACGAAAGGAGCAATGATTCCACCAACACGGGAGAACATGGAGCAGGCACCCATTCCAACATTCCTAAGAAGAAAACAAAAAAATCATTAATCAGTGATATGTGCATAGGAGAAATTATGATTTTTCAAAAGTGCCATTGAGTGAGGAATAAAACACCTCAGTTATGACCCTGGCCACATTAACTGGCAAAGAAAAGTCAAATGTAACAACAAGCATTTGGAGACAGGAATTTAAAAAACCCCTGCACATTCAGAATTCTAACATACATATGCATAGAGAGAGGCAAATAAATAAATAAATCTGTTGTCTCTGCCTGAAACTTTTGGTAAATTCCTTCATTCAAATTCCATTTATCAGCAGATTTGCCCACCTATGAAAAACACCACAGTACAGTTTCACTAGTGGCTGATCGTCAATAATAGCTGGTTAAAGTATCTATTAAAAATTGCACCCATATGATAGATGCTTTTGTCTGCTCTGTCAGCACAAGCACAGGGTACTTCTGCATGCAGTGAGTGGAACCTTGCTGTTGCTTACATATGGCCTAGGAAGCATCAAGTTACTTTTATAAAGCTCACTGATCTTCAGTGTTGCTGGTTATGCAAGTATGAATGTTTAATGGAACTGACTGGTTTATAAAGCACTGAAAGTTACAGATATTGCTCATTAAAGAACTATCAGCAATGCTATTGTTATCCTCATTAGTGAGGTGAGGGCTGTGAGCATATCAAGCAGCCAGATTTTACTGTTATGTGAAGAATATGGTTAGTCTGAAGAGAACACTGCAAATTTGAGGGAAGAGGAAGTGAGAAGAGAACAAGGGAAGAAATTTAGCATACAAACCCATACATAATCATTGTGGGCAACAGAAAATCTCAAAGGAAACAGTATAGTTAATAGAAAAAAGTAACAGAGGACTAAAAGGTGATCAGGTAAGAGAACCTGGGAAGTGAAGACCTTAAAATTTACTTGTGTTACCTGATCACTGTGGGATAAAGTTCTGATGTGTAGATGTAGACAATGTTAAATGCAGCACTGATTGTCAGTTTTCCCAGCAAAGACAGAGAGCGACTATTCACCACTGCAAACACTCCAGTATCTGATAGAGAAAATATGACCCTTGTAAGGCTTTTGAGCACACAAATACATCTCCGTAATCATTTCAGTCACACAACACTGAGGAGCGAAAAGGAATCTGCTGAAGAATCTGCTATGACAGCCAAGTGTTCTTCTGTTAAAGGACAGTGAGGGGATCTCTACCTTCAGGAGAACTCTCAAAAGACAATCCAAGAAGCTTTCTTTTAGGTAGAAATGGCAGAAAACATCCAACATTAATTTATATTCTGTGCCTATATATTTATTACCTTTATCTGTTATCAGATTCATGTAATGGAGGACAACTCTGCACGTAACACACCAAACAAAAAACCTGAAAAAATTTATTTTAAATTCATGGCAGACTTGCTACTAGCCCAAAATTGTTCCCATTCTATTAAATATAATCAAATAGAAAAAGACTAGGTTAAATGACCAAACAGTTCCCGAGACTACAAAACGGATCTAATGCTCAATAACAGGAAAAAAGAAACCGAGTTTTCCTTGTCCACAGTATTACAGTAAGTGACATCTTTAAAGCACTGAAATCCTGCATTAAGGCTCTATAAACATGGTAGAAGTTGAAAATAAAACTCAACATTTTCTGAGTCTACCATCAATAAAACACTAAACTAGTTTTGTGGGTAAACTGAAGAAAAGAGTAATGCATGTGTTTTTCAAAAGTGAGCAAGTTTTTGTAGTAACAAGAGCCCTATTCCATGTCAATTCTGTAGTAAGATAACATGCTTCTAACCTTAGTATTTTGGAATTAAAACAAAAGACAGGAAGATGCTGTAAGGAATCACGTAATACGTCCCATCCAGCTTCAGTTTTGTCATCATGGCCAGTGCATATTCACTTATACCAGGCACATCACAATGTACATTAAATGCCTACCAAGACAGGCTACAGCATAAACCATCACTGCTTTGAACAGATCATGCTCAGTAGAGACAGGTGCTTGCTTCTGGCCAGTCACTTCCTAAGGCACTTTGCTCCTGGCTGACTTTGGCAGTTCAACACAGCTGATTTCCTGGGGTCTCACAGTTCTATCCTCTGAAAATCTTTCTTTGCACATGTTATATGTGGACTGATATGCAAAAACTACTTGATGCCCGGTACCAGTCTAACCAGAACATCTCTGAGTGTCTGGGCTCTAGCATCTGGAATACTTCTGGAAACTTGAGCTGTAAAAACAGTTTTACCTATTAGATTTGTTGCCATCTAGAGCAACTTATGGACTCTCTCATCACGTTTTATCTTTTTGAATCACACTTCAAATATTTGAAGCATTTTCTCTCCTTATGACAGGTGTTACACATGCACAAATCTTACAAGCCGAGATGAATTTATGTACCTAGTTTTAAAAGGAAAAATTGCTTACTGTGCAAGTGTTTATCATTTTGAAAATATCCAAAAATGAAGAAATTAATGTTAGCGTGCCTTTACAAAAAAGACATTTCATTTCATATTTCTTAAATACCCCTTCCTTCATAAGATTTTCAGAATGCTTCTGAACTATAAGTTATGTGGCCACATTACTAATACCACAACCGTATCAGTCTTGAACACCACAGAGCAGCAAGGGAAAGATGGAAACTTGCCCCAAGATACAACTCTTGGGATCTTTTGACATTGGTCTTTCACTTGCAGAGATACATACAAGTCCATGGGTACTACTTGGACTGGCATATCACTTGGCTAATGTAGATATCCCAAGAAACATCGTTGTTTGGGATTAAGTCAGAAACACTGGAAAGATGTGACTGATGTGATCAGAAGCAAAAGGCAGAATCCAAGAGACAAAAGTTCAAAGCCAAACCTTTCTAACCAGCTTCACTTAAGATCTTAGGAAGGTTACTGCTTATCCTTTTTGCAAGTTCACTTCTCTGGCTTCAAAAATTGAGACTTGCATGTGGTATGAGTCTAATCTACTGGCAACCATCAAATTCTTAGGCTGTATGATGCTGTGTTTACCAATTCTTATCACATACTCCAGAAACAAAAAGGAAACATTTACCTTTCTTTTTAGGAAGAAACATGACAATAAGACAAGCCAGTCCTCCCAGGAACAGAAATGCACTCAGTGTTCGCTTCCGACCAAACCTGATGTGCAAGGATAACAAAGCTTTATTCTATATTAGATCTGTAGTTTGCAGAGCAATGACTCCTCTAAATTCACATTGGCTCTTTATTTGCAGTTGGAAACCCTGAATGCCATCTCCCACAAACACTTCCTCTCACATCGTTTTTAAACAAGCTTCTACCACACTCTTAAAATGAGCACCCAGGAGCCTTTGTGCCATGGCTGACAATTTCTAGGATTTTGCTTTGCTTCCCACTGCGTGTGCATGTTTGTAAAGCTCCTCAGAGACATGAAGAGAAGAGACTGGGAGGTGAATTCTACAAGAAGTGAACGACATTGTCCAGAGTGTTGTGCCTCAGGAAAAGGCTAAATATCTGAATCAACAGCTCTGCTCCCATACTAGCACACACAGCAACTATTACACAAAACCCCATTACAGCTTCAGTCGAGTTTAGTTGCAACAGCTTTGACCAAACAGTGGGAACGGGGATTATGAGACAGAGGTGAGAAGATTGCCATCTTGTGCTAGCATGGAGGCAGCACAGCTAGGTTCGACCGATCGAGATCACTCTCATCCCTGAGCCAAATTTAGATGGATCATTAATAAGCGAGCTCCTGAAAATAAGTTAAACTTATGTGAAATGAAGATATACCAATGGCACTTTCAAACTGAAGCAGGAAGCCCCACACAACAGATATATGGAAGGGGATGTAATATACAGGAAATGGATCTTTGAGAAAAATTGTAACAAAACAAACACCTGAACGGGTTAATAAATTTCATACTTACCATTTCTGGTTAATCAAGTAAATACAGATTGGGTATGCTGGGATTTCTATCAACCCTGAAAGGGCTAAATTGGCATAAATACTTCCACCTAAATCACCCACATTAAGAGTAAGACCATAGTAAACCAAGCTGCACACAAACCTGCAAAAGACAGAAAAAGACAAAAATCAGAGCTGCCACTTTGCCTGCCAAATCAGAGCACTGGTCTGGCATGATATACTATAAACTATATTTAATGTTTCAGAAGATAGGTCTAAAATGTTTCTCTACAAGAGTATGATGCTTTCTAGGTAAAGAAACCATTTTTTCTCTGCACAGACCCAATTCCTGACTTATTACTTGGTTAAGCTTAAGACTACACTTAAGGGAGAATGTGCATAAACAAGAATAGAATTAAAATATGATCATGACTATTACTTGACTCGAGAAATTATGTCTTTGTCCTTTTTGTTTCTATCAGGTTTCACTTTCATCCATACTTTTCCAATTGTGTGTAAACACTTTCTCAAATAGTTCAGATGACACTTCCGCCTTTTAATTTCTACACCCTGCTCCAGTTTTATTCACTCTCCAATTCTGATTTTTTGCTTTTCTTTTGTAAACCTGACTGGCTATTGTCTTTACAGAGAGGAAAGTAACAGGTCACTAATTCATTCTGCAGGAAATCAGCAATTCTCATTTAAGGAAAAGAAAATTCAATAATTCTGCAGTAAGCATTTAGAAAAGCAGAGTAAAACAGCTCTGTGTTGCATGCTGACAAAATAATGCCTTTTTTTTTTCCTTAATCAATACATCTTTCCTAAATATATGCCTTATAAAAGCAACTGTATGAATAGCAATGCCAGAGGACTCACATACCATGTCATACATAAGGTTTATTTTAAAGTAGCAGCAAAAGGCCTCAGGGCTAGCAAAGCTATCTGAAACAAAACAGGCACTTTTGGAGATAAATTTCTGCTAGTGACTAGAGGTAGCATCATGGGTTCCTGTTCCATACTACAGCAACTGCTAGCACTGGCAGCACTTTCTCTCAAGAAAATAAACACACTCATTAGACAAGGTAGGCCACCCACCTGCTAATGGGCTCCTTACACACAAAACAAAGAATAATCCATGTGACTGATAGTACTGACATAGCATTGGGCCAAAGAGGCCCAACAGCATGTCTGATCTCAGCAGCCTTTGAGGGTCAGAAAAGAAGAGGTACCAGTTCTCAACTATTTTGAGACTCAAAGGGCATGACAGAAATGCAAAGACAAAACACTTCAGAACTAGACTGCAAAAATGGCTTCATGTTAGAAACGCACTAAGGAAATACAATAATAAAAAGGATCCTTTTTAGGTACAATCTCCCCAATAATACAGGCTGAGACTGTACAATCTGCAGGATGAGCCAGCTCTCAGCAACATGTTCTCTAAAAGACCTAGAGAAGCAACAGTAGCACAGCTGGGCCTACAAAGCATTTCAAGTACCAGGTAAACATCATGATCAAGGTACGTCCCAAGAGGATCCTGTATCGGAACAGATCCAAGAAGCTGCCAGCCTCTCTGGAGCTCCTCTCTGCTGGGAGTTGTAACGAAAAAGTGCACTTCTGCTTGCGGTTCCTCTTCGCAATGAGGTAGAGGGAATCTTCTGCTTCACTCAGCCGGCCTTGCGAATAGAGCCAGCGGGGGGACTCTGGAATGAATCTGAAACACACACATACATATAGACAGCTTTAGGGCTTTTCTTTTCTACCAGGCTGGACTTATCTATGGAAATAAGGCTGAAATATATTTTTGTGCAACGAAGAATTTTTCAAACAACCCTTCAGGTATAAAATTCACTTACTGTAACAGAGACAAAGCATGCTGAAAGGAAGGGGAACATAAGCCATATGTAATCTAGATATCAAAAAATTGTATTGAGTATATACATACATGCACAATACTATGTTACATTATCATTAGGACCCTGTTTTCACAGAATTCAGAATTAAGGGACACCACATTATACATGTAACACAGGATGTTCTTGTAACACCAACTAGTTGCCTTCTGTTTCTTATTTTCCAGCTTTTTTCCCCAAATTGTCTCCTGTAGACAGGAAGGCAGAGGCTGTGCAAGGTCATGCTCTTGCCCCCTATATGCACTTGAGAGGTCTGTAACTCTGTCACAGCCTACAAAACAGATCTTCTTCTGTTAACTTTCAGATTCCCAGAACTCATTCAAACTTTAGTCTTTTGCCAGCAGCTTTTTAAGATTTTTGCCTGTGACCACAAGTGACATTTTTCCTTTAAATTTAAAGGAAAGTGATTCCATGCTTTCACAAAAGAAAAGAACATGTTTACTTCCCCATGATGAAAAAAATGAATCTGGTAGTACTTTCTGCACAGAGTAATTTTTAAGCAATGTGGGAGAGAGGTAGTGTGAAATCTGGAATGAAAAAAAAATAAATCCTTTCTTACAGAAAGATAGGCCTCTGAGCACAGCTCTGAAGCCCCAAGCATAAAGCACTTCAAAAAATTGTACATATCAATCCAAAAGTTAAATTTTTTTTTCCAAAGCCCCAAACATCACTAAGTTTTGAAATATCAGAAGTGTCATCTCTGCCTTTCACCTCATGAACAGCCTCTAAGCCCTTTCCCTGAGTTCTGCTGCTTCCTTTGAAAGAGTGTGTTGACTCTTTAGCAAAGAGCTTTACTCAAAAAGGTAGTTACTGAAGTTAAACAGATGCTGGAAGGAAAAGAGCCTTAAGTTTAAACAGCAGCTAAAGTTATTTTCATCTTTCAGTTACTGAGATTTTGCCCTCAGGAAGTATATAAGAAAAAAAGAGCAAACTAAATTGTATAGCTTTCAGTGCTTAAGTCCACAAACGTAAAACCCCTACTAGCTTAACAAAGAAGCCTTCTTCCTATTCTTTCCTAGTCACATTTGGAAAATAAAAGGAAGGTGCCCATTTTTTCTTTTGCTTGTCACCTTTAAGACAGTACATGCAAGCCATTTTTATGCTGTTCCTCCTGTGTAAGCACAACTATAAGAGAAACATCATGTTATCACAACCACAAAAACACCACTGTATCTTTTAATACATATATGTAGTGTCTCATAGAACACCAAACAACCATTTAGGTCATCTATGAAAAGGAGGTGCTTCTAACACCATGCTAGTGGCTGTTCCCCATCTACAGTAATAATGCATATACAATACATTGTACACTTGTATTTTCAAATACCACAGCACCACTATTTAAAGAAAGCACAGAACATGGAGTAGTAGAGGTTGAGAGAAATAACTTAGTTACACCATTTCATGCCATCCTAGAAAGGCACCTTGACTTAGTCATTTGGTTTGTTCTTTGGGTTTATTTTTCAAAAAATAAGAAAAAAAACTTACAGAGAGAGAAGAAAGACGACTGTTCCTTCCATGTTAACCACAACAGCCAAAGTCCTCCAGGAACGAATGAAGTACCCTAATAAAGCATACTGGGCAATTCCCACAGCAAAGAACAAGCCACCAATAGATCCTAACGTGCAATTAAAAACAAAACAAAACATCATGGCTACTTTAAGGACCATTACTAACTCTCAGTACAAGGGAACAGACAGAAACTAACATTTCATTAAGAAAAATTCACTCAGCAACACAGGCAAAACCACAGCTATTTGAACAAAGAATATTTTGTCCTTTCACCCATGGCAGGACAGAAGTATTACATCTAACTGTAAAGATAAATACAATTCCAAAGAGCACTTCTATAGACTCCTCACCCAATAAAGCCCCATAAACAACTCAGTCTTGCAATTCCAAACATAAGTAGGTTTCAGCTTTCTATGTGTAAAAATACATACTACAAAACCATTGAAAACCTAGTATTTTTAGTAATACATAGTATTCATTTGTAGCTCTCATGACTTGTAAGATACCCTGTTTTAAAACAGTCTCAGCACAGCACTTCTTGGCTACTTGTCACAGTCAAGGTAACTCAGGCCCCAGAACTGTAACAGTATATTCTACACACACCATATCTGAAGGACATATTCAACACCAGTAATCATTACAGTTAAGGATGTCTGTATCTTTTGTTCTAAACTCTAAGGCTGATTACCACGTGATAATGTTTTGGTTATTTGTTTGTTTTACATATAAACAGTTGCCTCATCTTCCCATTATATAAAAACCACTTTTCATTTCTTTTTGAGAACAGCCAGGAATGAAAAATTTTATATTTAGCCTACAAACACTAAGTTCTGTTTGGCAGCGTCCAAAATTCCGATGGATAGAGCTCAGCTATCATGAACCTTGGGTGAGCATTTAGCTGTGTAATATTCACAGAGAATGTTTCAACTGGACCTTTGTCAATTGGATTGATGTAGAAATCTGAGTGACATCCAACTCATCTACTGTGTTTGTCTAAGGTTCACATTAAACAAAGCAGGGCTCAAAGACTGTGGTCACACAGATGCTCAAGTGGAGTCAAATTCGCAGCTGCTATGGTGTTAGTTAGCTTTGGTGTGTCTCAAATGATGTGTGAGACTGAAATCTATATATTTTGATAATAAAGACACTGGCACTCAAACTTTACCTGCTAATGCCCAGTAGGCAGTACCCACACACTCATTCAGTAGAACAAAGGCCACCAGTGACATCCCACCATTCATCATCCCTACCATGAAGCGAGAGATGGCAAAGAATTCATATGAGGGTGCGAATCCATTTGCAATGGCAAACAAGATGTCAAGAGCAAAACCTGGAAAACAAGGCAAAAGGTTTCATTTCAGAAGAGTACCTACAACAGAAAAGAAGTATTTATCAGTATCTCTATTTTATGTTCAGCTGCATCTGACCCAAGTAATCACAGTCAACAACTACAACACAGGTTTGCAAGTACCTTAAGTCAGTATCATAAAGGGGGGGGGACATAAAAGGAGTGGTTTCCAATACATAATTTGCAGTACTAAACCTTTAAATTCAGTTCATGGCAGACAATTTTTTCATATCCTCAGATCTACTTTTGGGCTCCAGTTAAGATGGCTTGATATTTATCCCCAGACAGAAGCCACAGATTAAATATATGACCAAATATCTCCCCTCATTCTTGGGAGTTAGTCTACACAAACTAGAGAAGAGAAACATTACCAGGGGAGGGTACATGGGGGGTCTGCACTGCATAGCAGGCCCACCTTTATATTCTTTGAATGAGGTTGTTCTTTTTAAAAAAAAAAAAAAATAAAAAAAAAATCATTTTTTAATTCTACATGCTCATCCCCTGACACACAGCTTTATAAATATATACACAAAATATTAAGTTCCAAATGTTGTTTGATCTGGGGACAGCAGGAAAAAGCTTATGAGCTTTAAAACATGAGGAGGAGCACATATACGTAAAAATCATACCATGCAGACAAGAGATGGAAGGTGCAAATAATTCCTAGCAGGTTATACATATAAGAACATTGCTAACAAATTACTAGAAATATTAATCGCAACCTGTGGAGATCCCATGAGCATGACATGCATGAGTGTAAGCCCTTGTGGTACAATTTCTAAACCCAGAACACCTCCCAGATACTCAGATGGTGATTGAACAGTCAAATACTAATTTCTTGTCTGTACTTACATTCCTGAAGCATACTGGAAGCACAAAAAAACCCATCAAAAACCAAACAAAAGGAAAAATCACAGTACATGATTCACTGCTGCATATTCACTGAGCCCCAGAAACTGGGCTCTTGCTACTAATCTTCACAGACACAACACCTCCACTTCATTCATCTTGTTAGGTGGCAGTGGTTACCTGTGAGATAGACTTTCTTCCTCCCAAAGCGATCTGAGAGCTGGCCGAAGGAGATTGCTCCTACAAACACACCACTGAAGTAGAAAGAGCTGGCAGCGCTGACTTTGTACGATGTGCTGCCAATTAAAAACCACTGGATGTGGGAAAAAAAAAAAAAAAAAAAAAGGGGAATTCACCAGAATCCAAGCAGTTCACCAACAGCTAATAGTTGGAGGGAAGGTTTGAGGAAGGTCAAACTTTGCATACATCTCCTAAGCATCACATTCAGTCAGTCATCAGCCACCAAAACAACTGCTATCTCCCAGACTCATCGGGCAGTACTAACCAATTGCATAGTTCCCCCAAATCACATGCAGTCTTTGATTCTGAAATCAAGGACAGATCCTTTACGCAATACTGTAATTTTTTCACCCTTCTCCCACTCTCCCTTTATTTATTTTTCTCACATAAATCTATTAGCTTACACAGACTCAGTCCTACCTCTTGATATATGTCACCACAGTGTGTAGGCATACACACTGCCCAAAGATAATCCTGCATATGCTCCTGCTTAAGAACAGTCTTGTCACTGAGAAACACTTTGGTAGCATTAGACAGGTTATCTGCTATTGCAATTATTCATATTTTTTGTGTATTCTATGTCATTTCCAGTTCTTCTCAATTCCAGATACAAAACTGATCTTCATCTGTTTGATTCTTATGGACTTAATGTCTCAGGTTGAACCTGACATTAGATCCTTTCCCTCACAAAACTGTAGAATGAAAATATGCCATGCTATCCCTGTTCAAAAGTTATTTCCTTTTGTATTCCAAAAACTCTACATCTTATGATCTTTTCTTTTTCTACCCCTTTTGCATCTTGAGACAATGTTTCTTTTTAGTGACACCCAACTTTCCTTCTTGTGCTGGTAAGCTGGTGATTATGTCATTATCCCTGCAATAACACTCTAATCTTCTCCTCGTAATCTTCTCTTCCTCTACCAAAATCCCATTAGATACCCTTTCTAGCAAAGCTTATATTATTTCAAAGCTCAGTTATAAACTACCTCACCATGAGAACAGAGCCATGCAATTAAACCTCACCAAGATTAGGGAGCTAACAAAACAAAATCATTCAGAAGCTCCAAGAAAATAACTCGCTTACTCTCAGTGTATGCTTCATTTTGAATTGTCACTTTAATGGAGAGGTGTTTACTGATACGGTAGGTAATGTGCCCATAAAGCGTCAAGACTGACAAAATTCAATTCTAAAACTAACCATGTGACCACAAATCAGCTTTTGAAGCTTCTCTAGATTTTAAAAACAATTCCCAGAAAAACACATTTGTATAATAATAGCACATGAGATTAATTTTATCTTGAAATAACATGGTCAGTTTGGTTTATAAGAGCTACAAGAATCACGCCCTAACTTTCGGTACAAAAATTTTAAAAGCTGCCAGCATTGAAACTCAGTGGCATTAGATACTTTCTGAATCACTCAGAGACTAAGGTATAATTTGGTTGCAAAGCAAAATTTGTTCTGAAAAATCAATCTCAACAGCTAAGAAGCCCTTTAAGAGGCTCAAGGCTTTTCTCTTCTACATAAAGCATGTTACACATATATGCTTGATATTCATAAATCAAGGTTTTTACTTTTTTTTTTTTTTAGATATCCCCCAAAGTAAGTATGATCTCACTAAAATCTTCATATTTAACAGATACATCAACTTTTAAATATACCACACATTCAGCTAACAAATTTTGAAAATACTGTATTTTAACAGTGGGAAATAGGAGAGGTAATAAAATTTTATATACATGGGCCTTCACTGGTAAATATGTTTAAAGAACTACAAAGCAGAATCTACACAAGTTGCCTCAGGATTTTATTTTTTTTTTTAGTTTTGTATTTTTCAAGTAAGCTTAATGCTTTACCTCTGTTTCTTATTTATGCAACTGAAATACATAAGAATCTTTATAAAATGTATGTCCTAAAACACTGCTAGGCTCCACAAACATATCTGACTTGCCAAGATTAAGTGAATGAAAGATTCTTGAATAAATTACAAAGCAAAACAGAAAAAGTCCAGAGAAAGTTTGAAAACCTTACTGAGCATTAAATAATGCTTAAAAAAATCCACCATTCATTAGAATTTTAATTTAAATGGTGGCATAAGTACTCATATCCTCCTTATTACCAGAGTAAGAAGCAATGTCTGTTGTACGCAACTGCTTGGTACTATGCCAAAGCTGGCAGTTTTTATTAATATGCTCATAACCAATAAAGTTTAGTGTTTTACAGGACTAATTGAGATAGATAATACCTCTGGACAATAGCCATGAATTATAAAGTGGCACTACACTTGACTCAACTGTACAGCTTTAAATTAAGGTCTTGTAACAGTTGCACTCAGACAGGGCTCTTGCCCAGAACAGTTTGAACAGATCCTGAAGGCCTCCAGAAGGTCAGGTGTTGCACACATCAGTGCAGAATCTGGGATCATTCCTGCAGGGACTGCAGCTCAGCCATGAAAGAAGACACTTACAAAACACAGAGGGCATATCAATGAAGATAAAGCTTGTTTTGGGATAGAATGGGGGGAGTTGCTTTGTTCACTTGACTCCCCACTGCCCATGTCTTCCATCCTTTCTGGAGTTGCAAAGGCTGCAGAGGCCACTTCCTCTCCAGTTCCTCCACTGCTTACTAGCTGCACGTTGGATGCACTACACGCATTTGACCTTAGCAAGGGAATCAAAGAAAATGGCCTGAAAGAGCTCAGGGTCTATAGAGGATTCTGAGCACATTAGTGCAATGAATTGCATTATTCCCTCTCAATAGGAGAACCAGACTACATGATCCAATACATAACTTCCACACTGGAGAGGGTGGGAAGTTTTGGAGCAGAACTTTCTGCAGCGCAAGCTAATTTTATTGTCAGTAAATATAGGAGTAGATTACCTGTTGTCTATCTGGAGGTAGTAGGATGTACTAATCAAAACATAGATTAGTATGGAAGAAAGAAGCAGTACAACCAGCCCCTCGCAACCAACCCAATAAGATTTACTACTCACACATGAGGCAGCAAAATGTATTTCAGACTTACCTCAGAGACTATTGATGTGAAGCCGCTGCTGAAGTGTACGTGCTTATGCACCTCGCTGCCATTGGCACTCAGAAGCCATTCCCCAAAAGCTCTCTGCTCACTTGCTGACTGGTTGCTATGGCTCTGATTAGCTGAGAGCTCTTGGAGATCCCAGTGGTAGGGAGGAGTTGCACCCACCAATGCAATGAGGATGGCTTCAGTGGCCACATAGAGCTGCCATGAAAGAAAGAAAGAAAGAAAGAAAAAAAAAAGCGCTAAATATATATCCAAGCAATGTTTCCTCTGCAGCTGGATCAAATCAGTATTAAAATATATTCATATTGTATATTCACCTTCTACCACTATAAGATGCTGTGTACAGCCCCATCTACCAATACCAGACACTAAAGAACCACAACATAGTGGTTCTCGCACTTTCTATCTGTTGATTATTTTGAGAGAAAAGAAGTTCCTGACACCCTTCCCTCAGTTAGAGGCTCCCCAGCTCCCACACATAGCAAGTACACATCCTGGATTCATGAAGAGTTGTTAGTAGTACTAAGGAGACAAAATAAAACTATTATTTAATGCAAGTATATTACTCTATTATATCTTCTCCTTCCACCTGTATTGTTCATTCTTCTAATTTGATATTTGGAATAGATCCCCTCCTTATTGCTTCATATTTTATCTTTCACAATTTTAACGAAATTTATTATTTCCTGTTTTACTCTTAAAAAAAGAGACAAAGGCACATCAATAAAAATGCATACGTAGGTTTACATGCCACTGCTTTAACAGGCTACACTAGAACTCCATCTTAAACCCCAGTGTTTTTAGACCTGTTTGAACATAGAAGTGCTAGGAGTTCTGGAATAGAAGATAAAGTCTTGTGAGACACAAAAAGAGTTGCTGGTAACAACACAAAGACTCTCCACTCTCCAAATAAAACAGCCTCTTGTCTCAAGCCTTCGCTGTAACTCAGCACAGTAGCTCCTGACAAAAAAAAATAAAAAAAGAAAAAAAACCAAGATCCTGCTGCTTCTCCTGTCTACTACTTCCTCCATAAAACACCCTCAGCCATGCCTCTCCATTCCTCAAACCCCACCTCAGCCACAGTCCTTTCTGTGCTACCAGCATTCCCTCTTTATGTTCTTGGGAAGGACACTGGCAGTGTATTCTCTCAGAAGGGTGCTACACAAATAATTCTGAAATCTAGGAAGACCACAGATAGGCACAAAGAGAAAAAAAAAAAAAATAAAAAAAAAGGAAAAACAAAAAAAGAGAAAAAAAAAAAAAAAAAAAAAAAAAAAAAAAAAAAAAGGAAGTCTGAAGACCTCTGAATTCTGACGCAACAGAATCTATTCTGTTCTCTACAACAGCTGAGCAGAGTTACACCCAGATCTAAATGACAGTTACTACTAAACTAACAGAGACCCCTGACTTATTACCTGAAAGTATTTTCTTTCTATCAGCTCTTTTTTTGCATTCTACAGGAGAAAATGCTACTGCAGTGGCAAGAGGTAAATAAATATTTTTTAAAATAATTATCTTTCCATTTTTTAACATGAAATATTTAATATTGAAAGAAAATTGGAAGAAAACACACAATCTGTTAACTATGTTATTATTTAAGCTACAGAACAACTTTTTGATAGATAACGATGAAAAGTAAAAGAACTCATCTGGGAAAGAAGTCAATGACTTAAGATTACATGGGGAAAGAGGTGTTAAAAAGCTGAGTGGCCATGTTGCTAGGGATGTGTGGATACAATGCTCTCAAGAACAGTTTGAAATTACTGAGAAATGAGAATTGCAGGTCATGATCCGTGGTGCATCCCTGTACTCTGACTCGCTCAGACAATTCCGTGCCAGGACTAAATGAAAACATCTTTGCTTTTGTCTTGTGAAATAATAAACATATTTTTCAAGTAGTTCAGGAAATTAAATCCTCAAGGCATTTGGTTTAGAGAAAGAAAGCATAACACTTTTCATTTTTGCTCTAGGTGAAACGCACCCCAACTACAGAAAACTAAATCAAAAGATAAGTGATTGCAGGCACACAAAGAAACAATATAGATATTTGAAAAAAAAAAGTAATCAGCCTTAAGCATCCTAATGGCTGCAGCAAACAAGGATATAACAAAGACAGAAACACTTGCATTTGATCTGTTGAATGACAAAAATGTATGAAGATGAAGACGTTTTTATATCAAATAGTAATGTTCTATGTTCAGGTTCATTGGAGTTATTGCTGACATGAGACTGTTTTTCCTAGTCATCATCTGCCCTGTACTTTGGGTAACAGGTATGCTAAACCCTCTTCATTTCATTGCAAAAACAAAACCCGCAAAAACAACCCCCAAAATTCACTTACAATTCTGAACAGAAACATTTTCTACAAGTGGTTTTAAAAACATGAGGAAGCAAACTCTAAACTTAAAGAAATTCAAAATACAATTTTTATCATTCAAGTAAGAGGCAGGAGTCTGTTAATGAATCTGGAGATTCACCTCTTAAGAATTCTAAATGCTTACACTTAGCAGTAACATAGTTGTGTAGACTGGTGATCAGTATCAAACACCATCAAATCAAATAGAAATACAATATAACAACTCTATAAGGTATAAAATGGTTACATTATATGTACTGCAGCAAACAAAGCCCTTCATTTTTCATTTGTTCTACAACCCAAGTCAAGTCAAATTTATGTCTTTTAATGTCTACTTTCTATTCATAAAACATTTTCTTTGGGGCTCTATGTGGATGTTAACGGTTCCCTACCGAGCTCCCTGCACTGATCTGTATTAATCAAGGTGAATACCAAGCACAGAGGGAGAAGGCAGCAGCTTATAGGCACTGATGATGAAATGCTGAAAGTTTTGTTAGTTTAAGTTTTTCCTGTTTGTTCATATTATCTGTAGGTTAAAATTTTATACTCTGTCTAGATAGGAAGTCTATAGTATAAGGAGATTTATTAAAAGGCAACACCTTAACAACCTGCAAACTTTCACTTTCTCCGCTAAGTAGAAGGAATTTTAGTTAGCCATTTATAGCTATTAACAGGCTTTGGAATTAACTTAAAATTAACATTTTGAAATTAATATTAATAGAAATGCCTGGAATGTCTTGACCAGCTTTCTTGGTGTTAGTTTTAATAATAAATTACTTCTAAGAAAAATGGAGAATCTCTAACAAGACTAGCAAGGGAAAGGGAGGAAGAATTTAAATAGTTTCATTTCTGTGTAATAAAAAAACTACACACATCAAAATAATTTAAGAAACTCTTATAGACCTCATAATTTACCCATTATGAAGCACAACGGAAAAACAAAAGCAAGACTTAAATTCTACTAAGAAGTGCTTTCAGTCTTTTTTAATCAGGTCATCAGCAATTCATAACCAGCCTGGTCATGCTAGACAAGTATCAGCTGAAGTATTCACTGCTGAACAAAATAGTGAGTAAGCCACTAACTGCTGACCTTTCAAATACAGAAACATTAAAACTGCACTTTGAGGAAAGGCAGAAATTAAAGGAAGAACAACAAATGACCTTGCTCTGGTAGAAGCCTATGATGAAGAGATGGTTACATTTTAGGATTAGTGTCATTTCTCCTGAACCCATGACAAGTAGCTGAAAAGTTGGAGGGCTGCCTTATTTTTGAAAGTCTCATGATCTCATGAGTTATTTCAGAAGGGTGATTTGCCTTTAAATTCACAAGATTTTTTTCCCCCTCAATAACTCTTTTATGTAGGAAAGCCCTAAAATGTCTTCCTGCTGCAGAATCACCTGCTGCTGACAACACACTTTCCTGCCAAAGTACCTTTCCCCTCTTGGTAGCATGTAAGACAGAATGAAAGGCTATTGTAGTTACAAAGCAAAGAATCCCCATATGTAGAAAAACATGATGTAATCTCTCTGACACTTAATAACCACAACCCCACTCTGACAGGAAATATTCCCCATGAAGAATGTAACCACTGTTGATTACTACCAACAAGGTAATCGACACATACTTTGAAAGAGAGTCAAGAACTTTGGGTTTCTGTAGAGAAACTGAGAAAACCTATTCAATTTAGTTTTTCAACCTTAAAATGGAGGCCTCCAGAATCCACAGAAAAAAGTCCAAAGTCTGTCCAAACCCACGCTCTTAACTTTATTCTATGAATTACTAAACATTTCCATTGAAATCTATTACTGTACAGCAAACCACAACTCTCAGAGCCTCATTTCCAACAGTTTGTAGAAAATGTCCCCTTAGCTTCCCCTTCTTCTCTGTTCCAAACATCCAAACACACACATCTCAACTCTGTTTCATGCTCAGTATCATTTTGATGGGCAATGGCAGAGGTAGCCATTTGGTGCTCCTTCTGCTCAGGCTGGCCAGCCAGCACGTGTTGATGACTCAGGTGACCTCTGCCACCAAACAGCGCAGCACAGACAAGTCCTGCTTTCCTTCCCACCAGCATGGGCAAACATTTGAATCTCAAGAACAAATAGCTTCATTGTACAAGCCTTCTGCAAGGACAGTCCACATGGCAGCTAACTCTGTGTACACACTTTTGCCTGGCAGAGCCATGGGAACGCTGCACACACCTTGTACCAGTGCTCCTGCCTATCTAACAATGACACGACCAGTTATAGCATTGGTGATAGGACTGCAGGATACATACCCAGGCTCTCAACTCCTCAGCTCAAGTTGCTTTAATAATTATTTTATAGTCTATCACATGAAAATGAATCTACCCTTTAATGCCAACAAACAGAAGTGATCTGTACCAGCAAAATCTAGTGAAGTACTTTCAGCTCTGCACTTTTGACACTAGTGCCATCCTAGGGACCCAGTATTTCTAAGTAAATTGATACTATTTGAAACTTCTCAGTTATTGTCAATGAACCCAAGACAGAGGGTGAGTCAGTCTGCTTACAACTGGAGAGGAAAACAGAGGGTGGAAACTGAGGGTGGAATGCAGACGGTGACAAAGGAAAGTCAAAACCAAGTTCCATAAAGGGTTCTCCAAAACCAAAACAAATATCCTTCACACAACAAAATAACATGAGTGAATTTAACTCCAAACGTGTACACTTCAAATTGTGCCTATAGCATTCAATTATTCTACCTCTTCCACCACCCCATTCTCCCAAATACTAGAATAAACTAATAAGAAAACTTACCATCAAGAGACAGGTTGCTATTACTTCCTGCGAGCTGGATTTCTCCACAGCGCTATAAATACAGATAACGAGTTTGCTGTTAAGGAGTCAGCTGTCAGCCGTGTACTGAAGCAAAAATCTTGCAAGACAATTATCTATATGGTTTGCTCTGGGACAGATGAAACAGCTTTCGGGATTGCAAAGAGCTCAGTAGGATTCCTCTACTGTGGTATACCAGTCTCTTGAATTTATTCAAAATAACATAGGAGGTACAAGTAATGCACATAATACTACAGAGACCTGGAATTTGCTAAGGACCTAGAATGGAGAAGCAGGTGCTACAAGCTTCCAGCACGTTACAAACTACACCACCTTGAAAAAAAGCCTCAGAGCCTTGCCCTACAAAGCATGAAGTTCAGTGACAGAAAGTAACACAAGTTTTCCTATATGTTTAAACAGCACAGCAGCTGACTGCATGCTGATAGACTGAAAATACGAGCCCAGAACTGCTTCAGGCAGTATAGCCTAAAGCATTTGCATTTCTGTAGTGTGCTGAACAATGTGCAACATTACTTAAGAAAGGCAAAAATACTTATCTAGCATGAACTCGTGTACTGCATCTTAAAGGGCTGGCACAGGACTTGCCACTGCTACAGTTGGATCACCCTGAGCAACGGGAATAAAGTCACTCTCCCATCATAGGTTGGTAGGTCTCTGAACATGAATAAGGAAGTTGGAAATATTTTTCTGCCTTTAAAAACAAAAGGCAGAAAGCAAGCCTATGTGCCTTATTAAAATATCTACACGTAAACTTCCAGTTCCCCTCTGCCAAAAAAAGCTCACACACTGCTAAGTTAGGGAACCAAGACAATAATAAATACTACCTCTACTTCAACAGGAATATTCAAGAAAGTTAAATTACATTAATGTACAGTCAAGTGCCAGGATTCCTCAGTTGAACACTGGCTATGCAGTTTCATCAATACCATGTCAGAAGTACCACTCCACTCTTCTCATGTAAAGAAGGACTTATAGGAGACCAAAGCAACAAAAGAGCCAGAATTTCCTATTCCAGTTTATCAATATACTACAAGCCAGCACAGGACTGAACTGACTCAATGGCATTATAGGATAACATGAAGAAAAAGTCAGCAACTACTGGTAAAAAAAAAACAACCCACACAAAAACAAAACCAAAGAACAACAACAAAACCCCACAGGAATTGTGTGGGCTGACAAGTATCAAGCAGAGTTTAGTCCTGCTTCCACAAATATCATTAATTATTCTTTTGTCCGCATTTCATCTTTGTCTCGCTTTCTCTCCATATCTTCTTCCAGCCTGCTTTGGCTATTAACATACCCAAGTCACAGCCAATATCATTGGCACGCTGGTTTAGAACCCTTCAAAGAACATTGGATGAGTACCTTGGTCTCACAAAGGGAGTTTTGCTAAGACTATGAGAAGAGCACATCCCTGGCTATGCCTGGACCTCCTCACCACCAAACAACTAAAGCCTTTAACTTGGTAAAGGGATGCAATAAAAGCATACACTGCTTACTTCAGAAGCTTCCGCTTGAAGTATCCAGACTAAAAGGCATTGCTGACATTTGTATAAGCTGCTTTCATTCATTCATTCATTTTAAGGACTTGCCTGAGCACAAGCTATTGGATTTATTGGTGTTCTGTTGCTTGGGTTTGTTTTGTTTTAATTAGAAAAAGTCTTGGGTTTACTACAATTTCAGAGCAACATGATGCTCCAGAATTGAAAGAACAGTTTTTTCCAATTTTGTGGTGGAACTTGTTAAACCAGTGATTTTCAACTTACAGCCTACAGGCATCAGAAGTCCCTGAATCATGTCTTAAAGTTCTGGGAAAAATTAAGAAGCACAAAGCTGACAGCAGTCTTAAATTTACTGTACAAGGATTTAACATCTTCAGCGTGATGTCTGTAGGGAATCTGCAAACTGAAAGAGACTGAAGAGCTCTGGTTTTTTTCTATGTATTTTTATGACACTGGTAAGTGAACAGCATACCACAATCAGAAAACTGGAATAAGCTATACACACAACTCCCTTCAGCTTTCCTTACCCCAGCATCATAAAAGCTTCACTGGGTGCCTTCCAAGGCAAATTGTTAACACCCTTTCTCCCCAAACCCACCCAGATTAGGAAAATGACCGGGTGAACACAAATACAATGTTTAACCAGGTTAAGTCTCATACCTAGTCAGAGATCATACAGTACAGACAAGACCTAGAAAACAGATGCTATTGCTCCAGAGGGACTCCAGTCCCACCAGGATGGTTCTTGCAAAAAAACAAGCAGAGATTTCACTTAATGCAAACAATGCACATGAAGCACTACATTACCTATATATAGAAGTAGTTATTAAAGTAAAACAAAACAGAAACAAACATTTAAGAGCACAAAACCTTATTTGAGTCAGAAAGAAAGAGCAAGCTGGAAACAATTATTCTGAGTTCAACTACACATCTGCCAGTTCTGTTACCTCAGAGAAAAAGAAATTAAGAGTCTCTAAAATGGAGGAAGTGTCAGTGAGGAGAGCCTTGACCATGTGGCTTCCCAGTGGAAAATTACAGGTAATTTCTTGCCTACAAAACATGGCAAGTTAGAGACTGTGTGTAAACACGGGCAGGGAAGAAGAAAAGGGAGATAATGTGTCATAATACAAATATTTTTAACCCACAGTTGTTGCTGTACAGTAGAAATATGCCTGTTCACTTCCATGGTCACCTTCTGACAGTGCTCAGAGGACAGACTGGCTAGATGGATTGTTTTAACAGTTTGCCAGGTTCAAAGTCATCTTGATTAATAGCAGATGGGATTGCTTCAGCTCCCACTGATTCCAAACACCATTCCATTGCACAAAATATTCTATGTAACAATAACTGTTGTTAAATCTGAAAACACCTTCCCATATGTTTATACATATATAAAGGTGCCAGTCATCATGGACGCAGTGCCTCCCAGGCACCTTCCAATCCCAGTGTTCAAAAAGACATTGCAAAAGCAAGGCATTGAGCCACAGCTGGAGTAAAGAGTCCCAGAACAAGTTCCTTCTGATAACTTCACTCTTTACACAGCATGTAGCCTTCACTGGTTTAAAAGAAGTTTCATTTGTTTTTTTAATCGATTGTTTGTGGGGTTTTTTTTTCAAAATAGGCAGAAAAATCTGTTTCTTTTCCTCTGTTGCTAGGCCTTCAGAATGTCTACTTGTCTGTGCTTCTCCCAAAATTCATGCTTCTTGCTATGCTCATCAGCAAGAATTCTGTCAAGGTCTCTACAATAGCACATTGAACAGGCATCTTCTAGGACTGATCTGCACAGAAACTGAAGTCAGCCTTGTAAGTTAAATCACAAAAGCTGGCCAGATGTGTTTATATGGAAACGTACACATAGAACATGTCGTTTCAGTATCAGAGTGAATGTACTGATCATTAGAAGAGCAAGGAGACCTGGCAATTGTGAATGACACTTAGAACCACCTAAACATGAGCTCAATCTTAGGTGCTGTGCAGTTCAGATGCAGCTAAAGAAGGGAAGATCTCAAAGCTACAGCTGATATTTCTTCTGTATCTCAAGCTTGCTCTGACCATACTTTTCCCTGGCGTACAAGCATAAATTTAAAGCTTAGCTACATGAATGATGTACTGGTTTGGATTGAGACACAACATAATTTTGAGGGAAGACAGAGATGTAGGCAGCTGATAAGGTATTCTTGACTCCCCTCCACTCAGGATTATTTTTTAAAAAAAACGATAGCAAGTTAGATTTTTAAAAAATAATCAGCAAGGAAGCAGTTATTAGAATTTAAACTTCTGTGTTATATCAGAGTTAAGGACCCCACTGCTAATGAAGCACGTCACAACTCAGCATTGTTATTTCATGTTTTCTGCAGAATATAGCACAATGTCTGCATCAGCTGCATTCATGTTTTTAAGGTTTTAGCTATAATATCAGAAAAGATATGTGATTATTTCTTTTAAGGAACAGTTAAGTATCTGAAAGAAGTAACTACAGAAAGACAGACCACACTGGGTCTTGACTATATTCCTGATTCTTCTGGCAGCTATGTTTTATTTACAGAAGAGCACTAAAGGACCCAGGAGTCTTGGTTAGCACCTAAATAATTTAAATGAAACATAAAATGTGACCAAAGAATTACCTTTTTTTTTTTTCCCCCTCTCCTTAAAAGAACACACCCAATTGGAGCAAATGGTAGGATTGGTCTTCACTTAAATGTTCCATCAACTTTCAGGTAGAAATATTTTTCACTGAATGAGTAGCAGCATATCGTTCTGTGTAATCAGTTTACATACTTACAGGCACCTAGTTTATTTTTCTTCCCAAGCAGGAACAAGATATACCAGAACAGGGATTTATAGTCAGCGATACAACTACTCTAAAAGCCTTCATCACTTCTATAAGGAAAGCAACACTAACATTTACCATAAGCACATTCCAAGTAAGATACAATGTACAAAAAGATGTGGGAATAAGAAGCTGACCTCAGGAAAAAAAAAATTGTATCCATGCCACCTTTGAAACCAGCCCTCCACCTAAGTGGCTGCACGTTTGACACACATTCTGCAAACGCTTTCTCAAGAACCAGAGAGACTTAAAACTCTTACTTCTCCCATACCATAAACATAAACAAAAAAGCCAAACGGAAGCAATCAAAGTGAAGGAAGGTTACACTGCAATTTGGTGTATATATAATAATAAATATAAATAAATAAATATAAAAATTCTTTTTATATTTGCTACCTTGTTTACATACCTTACAGATACTTACAGTTGAGCTATGTCTAAGTTACAGTGCAAGTAACCTTCAGTAATCAGCATGAAGGCCCCGGAACACTTTCAGCACCCTATGCTAGCAACTGTAATGCAATTTGTGCAATATCCATCTCTTTTCTTCATTTTAAACTGCCCATTACCTTTCAGATTTGTTTTGTGCTTTTTATTCAGATGAAATCCTAATAGTATACTTCATCAAGGACTGGGAGTAAGCTGTCCCATTTATGACCAATTTTGGCTAGTTCAAAGAACAGTTTACCAGACTCAAGTAAACACTATTTAATTACTGTGATTACAACTACAGAGTGATGTTTCACACCATTAGAGAGGTAGAATGTGTAGTCTACCTCTTAGATAGGTAATCTTAGGGATAGATAAGAAATGTCAAGAAATAGAGTTTAAAAAAGGCTATGTATGGGATCACATCTGTATGCTATCTGAAGGCAGACACTACTTCCTTTGAATTATTTCTAAAGACTTGGGAGAAGCCCACCTTACTTAAGCCACATGTCCAAGAATCTGCTTTCCCTCAATATATTTGTGCAGATGGGCTGATTAAAGAGCACTTTCTGTATTGTGGGATACTCTAATGATAGAAGTCATACATGATCTTGCTGCCAATAGTACAGAGAAGTTAGCAGCACCGCTCATTACAGCTGCAGTGCATCAAGAATGCCTTTGCTGCA
The DNA here is from genome assembly GCA_013400335.1 of Eurystomus gularis. Lineage (NCBI taxonomy): Eukaryota > Metazoa > Chordata > Aves > Coraciiformes > Coraciidae > Eurystomus > Eurystomus gularis. Next base: position 272,572 of record VZZY01016197.1, read on the forward strand.
AACCAAACTATTATTCAAGGAACCTGATGTTATTATCTTAACTGTTTTTCATCTTTCCTTCAGTTAGTCAGCTGTCAAGCATCTGATCAAGATGTGAGACTTTGTCTGATGTTGCTATACGCACTAAACAAACACTCCCAAAACACCATTCTTTCATAATGCTTCAATAGAACTTCTTTGAAAGGTTGCGAGCATCTTTCTAGTAAGCCAGGTGTTAAGAAATTACTTTTAGTTCTAAGTAAAGCCCTAAGTATTTTATTAGTTATCAGCTCCCCTTATTAATCTCTCACTCTCTTAAAGATACACTGGAAACTCAAGACTAATTCAGCCTCAAAAATCACAGCATTAGTCTACCTCCACATTCTTCAGAAAAGTTCAATCTTTGGGTAATTACATAGATTTTGGAACAAAAATGTTTCTCTACATTAGCTGTTGTCACTCTGTTATAAAGTTAACAACCACTGCTACAGAACATTCCTAAAAATCTTCAAAATTCCTGTTAAGTTGGTAGTGTATAAGTCAGGAATACCTTAATACAGTAACAGCTCAACCAGTTAATGAACAACAGCAGCAGGTAGCAGAGCAGTAATATAAATCAGTGAAGCAGATGAAAGCAGCAGCCCACAAGACCTACACTTAATCTAGCTTTACACCGATGACGTACAAAAACATTTTTCCATCTACAAGCAACCTGGAGGTTTTTTGCCAGTGCCAGTAAGCTCACTCTACAGGTTGTGTACCAGTTCACTCAAGCCCATATTAAAATTGACTATCATGTGGAAAGTCTCACCCATGCAGACGTGTTTGGTACAACTTGCCTTTAAAAAGTTCTGTGAGCTAAACTATGTTTGTACTTAGAATTCAGAGACCAGATGCACTGGCACATCAGCAAGGCTACATGGCAGAAGTAGTTTACTGTAGAAGTTTGCGAGAAGAAAAACAATAGGGTGAGGGAAAATACCTATAAATTATGAAACTCCAAGGTTAGAAACACACAGAGATGAAAAAGCACAAAAGCCTACGAGGAAAGCAAAGAACATCTGCTGGGAATCTTACAGTGCAGGGAAAGCAGAGAGTTTAAGCTCAGTTGACACAGCACAGACAAAAATAGTATTCGCCCATGTGTTTTTCTTATCTTTAAGAATGTAGAAATATTTTTTATACCAATAGGTCAACGTGAAAATACAAGCCCGCTGAGGGAGCATGTGGGAAAGGACAGGGAAACAAGCAATAAAATGGAACAATTGGTTCATAGCAGAGCCAGTGACATAGACTAACAGGAGTTCTCATTCCGCAGACAGATGCTGCAACTAATCCACTTGAGGAGTCCAGAACTACCTAAATCGGTGTCACACACACCAGATATGTTACTTACCTTTGGATCCAACCTCCAAAGATTGATGATAAACCAGACCAAAGACTAACACTGGTCATGGAACCTGCCTTCAGTCTTACTCTTGCACATTCCAGTGACATATTATGTAACTTGGCACCAATAAAGGAACACAGAAAGCAATTAACCACTCAGGCAGGAACCAGTTGTATAAATTTATTTGCAGACTGAAAGAAAACAAGCTTCCCAGCTAAATTCCTTACAAACTCTTGCACCTGCATGGCATGAGGCAAAGACAACTCATCAGTCAGGGGATGATCCTCATCGGCGAACTTCAAGAACTAAAGATAACCTAAGAAGAAAAAAAGTAGACCTGCAAAACTGCTACCTTTTTTTCTTTAGTTGTTCTTAATTAGCTCCAGGATTTCTAAAGATCCTGGTGTTTACTTCTCTCATGAGAAATACAAGTTAATCTATTAAAAACAAAACAAATGCATTACAGAACAGCTGACCCATACTACTTAAAACTCTGGGAATACAGAGCACTTGTCATGGTTGTAGTTCATTCCAGAACATTACTAACACTGGAAGAAAAAAATAACTACTGCTTCCTTAATCCCTAATCTTCAGAGAGCATACAAATTTTCTAGCCAGTCAGCCAGTAGAACAAGCTCTAAGCAATGTCCAATTTTAAAGGATTAATCAGCTAAATCAGTAACAAAAAAAAAAAAAAAAAAAGGAGAGGGATAGGGAAAGAGAATAGACACAAACAGTACAAGGAAACAAAAACCTATAAAACTTTTGCTGTTCATCATCATAGCTTTGCAATCAAGTACAGAGTTCCGAACTAACAGGATTGGGCATCTGAATTTTCTCTGGTCATCTCATAAAGCTTCTTAACACTTCTGTCTGTCCCCTAGCTGACAAGAGAAGACATCTTCAGTCTCATGGCTCACAACTGGAAGTTCTTGATTACTACAAAATACTGGTCAGCAGAGGCAAAAGGACACTAAATTCCCCTCTTCCATCGCATAACTACTAAGTTTCTACAGTGGCAGTAATGCAGCAGTTGTCAGTCTAGCTGAATTCACTATAATGAAGTTTTTGAAGAGTTGACATGGAATAAACCAAAATTATGTCAGATTCAAACTATATGCCTAGGCCTGACTGGGAAGATGCACATATTTTCCACGTCTCCCTTCCACACCCCCATAAGAACGGGCACAAAGTTGAAGCAAAACTGGAAGTAAAGATGACAGACCTGGTTGCAGAGCCCATCACTTGGTCATGCCGTCTCTGAACGGCACTCCACTGTTACTTTAGACTTCATTTTTATCATGACACATAACAGAGTTCAAGATTCGTATCTAACAGAATGCAACGCTGACTACCCAAAACGTAAAGCCTTGCCCAAACACCTAATGCAGAGACACCGCCCCTACATTCTAAGGGTTAAGTCAAGGCAAATCAAAGTACCATAAGGAGTCATAGCCTACCAGCTGATGAGACAAGAGCTTCTGCAAACAGAGGTATCGGTGACCACCTGTAGCTTGTCAAACATTTCCACCTCGAACAAGCCACACACAACCTAGAAATCACTTGCCTAGGCCATTAACTCTAGGAAGTGTGGGGTTCCCCAGCAGAGTCTCTAACAGAACTCACTGTCTTCCAGCCTAGCTCATGGAGATCTCCATTTAATTTCACTGCAACCAGCCCTTCACCTGACAACCTGCATTCTCTCAATCTGCTCACGGAGCGACAACAAGGCACAACTCCTCAGGCAACGCGGCACAGACAGCATCAGCTCCTTGCCCCAGATTCGCCCTGCAGAAGTTCACCCTGCCTTTGGACAGAGGTCACCTTTGCCCCAGGAGCGCAGCAAACCGCTGTAGACTCAATCCAGCGCAGGAAACCCGTTACTGCCACCAGCAGCCCTCAGCAGGGGACCTCCCAACACCAACCTTCGCCCCCGGCAGCACCCACCGCGGGCACATCCACCGAGCCACTTGAGCGGGGGGCAACCGCCACGCAGCGCCGGCGCGGAGCGGGTGGGGACGTGCCCCTCACGGAGGGCGCTCCCACCCCTGGGGGACGGGGCGGGGCGGGGCGGGAGGGG
>VZZY01016197.1:276142-327750 GCA_013400335.1 Eurystomus gularis
CCCTTTCTCCGCGGCGCCCGCCAGGGAAGCGGAAGCGGCGCGGGCGCCTGAGCCGCCGTTACCGGCCTGAGGGGCCTGCGAGAGCGCGTGCCAGGGGCGCGGGAGAGGCGCCCTCGTCGCTGGAAGCCCTCACGAAGAAAACCCTCCCAAGCAAACGGTCGCTCGGGAAGTCGCCCGCGGGTTATGACAGCGCTGGGTGCCGGGGGGAGCTCCCCCTCATCCTGTAGCGCCGGTTGTTTATGCACCGAGTTGTTCATCGTTCTGTTTTCTGATGCGCACGCCGCGTTACTCACCCGTACGATGGGTCGGTACATCCTGGCTTGCTGTGGGAGCCGCCGTGCGTGCTCGGTCCCTCGTTCCTCTGAGGAGGTGGTATAATTTGGGCAGGTGGCCCATGAGCTGGTGGGCACGGTCTCCCATGGTTTCTTTCCCCCAGGTACTGCAGATTCTCACTGACTTCACGCTTCCTTTAGCAACTCCCCGGTTCTCGACGCCTACTAGGGAGGATCTTTCCTTTTCATCAGTCTTTCCGAGCTCTTCTTCAAAGGCCCCCGGTGGTTAGCCTTTTACAGTTGATTGATAAAAGCCATCTCCTCACCACCACATCGTGTTTCACAAGGCCATGGCAGCTCCTTTACTCTGTTGTTTTGCCAGTTGGGAAAACTTCACTGCCTGCTGTATATGGGTCGTGTCCCCCCAGCCTTTGGTCCTTTTACAAATCTCACTTCAGAGGCCTTAGCAGTCTCCAAGTATATTTGGAAAGATACTGAAACATTTACATACATAGATACAAAATCTAATAAGACCACTACCGGCAGCATCAGCATTCTTTTAACCCATAAACTCAGACGAGGGAACCAGGAAGTCAGCCATTTCTATTCTTCAGATCCTAGAGAGGCATCGTTCATAAAAACTGTACCAATGTTATCCCTAAAAAAAAAAAAAAAATACAAGAAAACTTCCCCTTGTGTACAATCTAAGTGCAAAATTGATTAAATATTAGCATGATTAAGTGTCCTCTGCTTGTACTGAGTTGAAGTCTGGTATCTGGTATCACCTTGAGAGGCTGGGTTGCTTGCAGTAAGTGGGCACGGCTCTGGCGCCATGGGTGCTAGGCAGAGGGGAAGGGTGTTCCTTGAAGTGCAGTGTGGAATATTCTGTAATTCTACTCCACAGCATACCTGCTGCTGGTTGAAAACAAATTTGGTGTGAGACTATTATGTAGTTGCCAACAGAGTCCAGTTCTGGACCTGCACAAATCTTGCTGTCCTTGATTTAATGCCTAGGAAGGATGTGCCTCTCCCCGTTACAGCAGTCTTCCCAAAACTGTAGTTGTAATGTGACTCATCCTAGAATCATCGAATGGTTTGGGTTGGAAGGGATCTTAAAGCTCATCTAGTTCCAACCCCCCTGCCATGGCAGGGACACCTCCCACTAGACTGGGTTGCTCAAGGCTCCATCCAGCCTGGCCTTGAACCCTTCCAGGGATGGGACATCCACAGCCTCTCTGGACAACCTGTTCCAGTGTCTCACCACCCTCATAGTGAAGAACTTATTCCTTACATCTCATCTGAATCTACCCTCTTTCTGTTTAAAGCCATTACCCCTTTTATCCTATCACTACGTGGCCATGTAAAAAGTCCCTCTCCAGCTTTCTTGTAGGCCCCCCGTGAACAGTATTTGTCATTTATTTGGAGAGCCTGCATTGTGAATGTGCAGTAGAAGTTTTCTTTTAGAACTATTGGGGCTGGTTTGTGAAGGAATGTGAACTGTACTGGGTCGGAAGGGAAGGAAGATAGATAACGCATGTGAAATAATAATATTCAGATAAGGTGGCAATGAGCTTTTCACAGCCCATTTTCAATCCACCTTTACAATAAAGCTCCAAGAACATGAAACAACCTAGATTTTTGAGACTTTTTTTATCTGGTGGTGCCAAAAAGCAGCAGCAACATCTTTATGCTTGTGGCTTCTGTTGCATGAACAACAGCTGGAGGGAAAGGAAGAGTGCTGTGTCGTGAGATGTGACCTGTAGGACCATGCCAGGAGCCTGGGAAATAATACCATTTCCTTGCTGTAAAAATCTCAGCAAATTGACAAGCATCAAAGCAATTTACTCTTAATATGAAATTCACCTTTGCCCTAAGCACTTCTTTTCGCATTTGAGGCTTAGTACAGATTGATTAAAGGCAAAACAGCAAAGGATTTCTGAAATGTCAGGACCTTTCTGGTGTTCACCCAACTGCACTTGTCTCATTTTATTACTCGACTAAGATGCAGAAGAGGTGTCCCGCTGCTCAGGACGCGCCACGTTCCTCTCCTCTGCACCCTTCCTGCCCTATCAGTCAGTTCAGCCACACTCTGTGGCAACTCCAGCTTCATTCCAGCTTGCCCAGCACCAAGGAGGGTGGTTGCCTTTGCCATCAACTCTCAGCCCCTCCTTGACTCTGGAGTCAGAGTGAGCAGAGTTAGGGGAAAGTGATGGTGCTTGCTCCCTGTCAGCAGGGTGCTGCCTCCTGAATCTCTGCTCTCCTTTCAGCCCCCAGGCACTTCTCCTTTCCACCCTCTCACTTGGGACCCCCAGCACCCCTGCCTAGGAGATTTCCTCCCTATGTTCCCCGCTTCCTCACGGCAACCCAAGCTGCAGGCTCTGCCGCCTGTGTGGGCAGCAGTTAGAACTGGCAGGTCTCTGCTGCACTCACGTCCATGTGGTGCTGCCTTCCAGACAATGTTCTTGCTCTGCTTCTGCCATGGCTCTGTTGAGACAACACCTCTGACTCCCACATCCTCCAGTCCTGACCATATCAAAGTTACCGAGCTGGCTTTAGGCATGTTCATACCAAGCAGCAATGCCCCACGCCTGGAGAAAACAGCCATCGGGGAGGTGTCTCCTCTTGTGTGGGTGCTTCCCAAACAGTGTCCAGTGCAGGACCGTGGAGGAGATGATGAAGGTACTGGAGCATCTGTCATGTGAGAAGAAGCTGAGAAAGCTGAGCTGTTCAGTCCACAGCAGAGAAGGCTTGGGGAAGAACTTCCCAATGTGTACAAATACCTGGTGGGAGGGAATGAAGAGGAGGAGCCTGGGCTCTTCTCAGTGGTGCCTACCAACAGGACAAGAAGCAATGGGCACAAATTAAAAAAAACCCAGGAAACTCAACCTGAACACAATACTTCTATTTATTTATTCTTTACTGTGAGGGTGGTCAAACACTGGATACTGGTTGCCTAGACAGGTTATGGAGTGTCCCTCTGTGGAGATATTCAACACTGAACTGGACACAGTCCTGGACAACCTGCTCTAATTGACCCTCCTTGAGTAGAGGGGGAGGACTAGACAATCTCCAGAGGTCACTTCTAACCTCAACCATTTTATGATTCTGTAGCTGTCATATCCCAGCTATGACTGAGCCTCTCATTTTAAACCTTACAGATTTTAGTCACACCACCAAAAATGCCTGATTTTAGTAGCGATTTGGCTTTTCATTTTTTGCAGTGAAACGTGAGTGTCGGCAGGAAAGGTGGTGTTTCACGGTCAGGCTGAAGGATGGCACTTGGCAGGTGTGTATCTATGAGACACTGACCAGAGATATGAAGCAAGGAACCCAGGTGGACTGGGTGAAGTAAAATACCCATGAGCCATCACCCTAAACCCCAAACATGCAGGTCACCTCATGCCCCATTCTGCAGTGACCATACGGTGAATTTAGAGGAAAGCAGTCTTTCTCATCTTCCTGATTTTCACTGATGGTGAAAGGTGTCTGCCCTGTGAGGCCAGTGGCTTTGGAAAGGATTGGATGAAATGTTCAAAGGTTTCAGCACTTTGTCAACATAATGTAGCATTGCGCTCTGCTTGGCCAATGATCTCTCCTCACAGGAGCCTTCAGATCTTCCCAGACTATTATTGCCTGTGAAGTTCATTAATGTGCAATTTTCTCCCTCCTCCTCCTCCTCATTAATAACCATGTCAAATAGGAATAGTCTTAACAATCCTGTCTGTGGGGAATTTTTCTTTTAATGAGAGTGATTCAGGCTTCTTACTCAGACATAAATATGGTATCGCCTAGGTTTTCCCACATGGCTCCCAAACCCCCTCTGTAACTGCTGCTTCATGGGTTTGTTGCTTTGTTTGTGGCTTATGTGTCAAATTCACATGGACACCTCAAAACTGAGACAGCTGCATGGCTTCTTTTTAAAGAAGTTGTCTTAGACCTAAAAACCTCATTCTGGCTCATTGGCATTGTGTTTCCAGATTTGTTGCATTCATTTGCAGTAGGTTCCGTTAATTTTGCCTTGGAAACACAACCAATCACAGCTTGAAAAAAGACCTCGAAAGAACTACTGATGTTCCCACCTTCTAGGTGGGGATTTCTAACCCATTCAAAGGGTGGCCACACAAGTCACTGATTCAGCAGAGCTGAGATCTAAAGAAGAACTGTTACCGATGGAGGAAGTTGCCGTCAGTGGATGTTGTAAGCTGTGAAACTCCTTAGCCCAGCCTGCTGTGGATGCTAGAAGATCAAGTGGGTTAAAGTGAAGGCTCAACAAGTACACATAAGGGAAGTCTACTGAGGTTTATCTAATGCAAAGAGGAAACACCTCTGGCTCCGGAAACACCCCAAGAGACAAATTGTTCAAAGCTGATATCTGGAAGAAATGTTTACCCTCTCTTCTTTTACTCCTGCCTAGGCATCAGCTTTTGGCCACAGCAGGAGATGGGATTTCGGGCAAAAAGGACATTTGCCCTCTTGCTGCACAGCCACGTCTGTGATCCCGCACTTCATCGGATTCCCATCCCCTCCTGACCTCCATCCCTGTAACTTGCAGGAGGTTTCCACCACATCAGCTGAGCTGAATGGTGAATGACTGAGGTCTGACTGAGGCAATGAGATGGTGGGAAGAGATGGTGGAAACCTTTTCCGTAAGAATATAAGAGGGTTGTGGTTCATAAAACCAGTTACTATTAAACAAGACTAGGGCTAAAGGAGAGTCCCTCCTTTAGGATGCAAATAAAGCAGAGGCTGTTCTGCTCTCTTAGCTTCATCCAATCCACAGCAAGATGACAGGAGCAGGCAGAGGGGTTGATGGTACCTGCCAGAACGCTTGCCTTTGCTAGCCTCCTGTTATGGAAAATGAAGGTTTTTCCAACCAGACTAATCAGCTGCACGCTGCAGCTGGCTTACCCCATAACACTATGCAAATCTAGCATATGGCTCATTACAATATACCCTGACTAAGTGTTCAGCCAAACAATCCACCAAGGCATTTTTGCTTCTCTGATGTACCGTTTGCACTTTTCGCAGACAAAGCAACAAACAATTCCTTTGGAGGCACTTTTCAATTTTAGATGAGGCTTGGGGATGGTGAGTTTCTGGCTGTGCTGTGAGTGATGTTACAAGCTGATTCCCTATCCCTTGCTAGATGGACAGTTTTCTGTTGCAAACGAGCTCCAAGTTCTGGTTCCAGAGAGGTCTGAGCTTCTTCACACATCACGCATCTCTGACAGTGGATAAATTTCTCTCAAGATGTCTCCTCTGGTCAGGTCCCAAGGTGCACATCTGTATCCAACACCCTTCTTGGCCAAAAGCATTACCTGCAGTATCCACCCTGGGTTGGTGAAGTGCTGGAGCCTGAGTTGTGGGCCCCAAGTTGGAACTGACCTGTGAATAAGTCACAACCTAGCAGAATGTTTTGTTTTTCTTATCGGCTTCATGTTCCAGAGGCAGAACCTGCCCCACCTGTGTCTCTGTGGCTCTGCCCTCACCCAGGTGGTTGTGGCTGGGGTGGTGGGTGAGGCCAGGGCTACTTGAACCAGAAGCTGATCAGATGGAGGAGCTTCCTGTTGGGTATGGCTTCTGTTGGGGCTGGTTGCATCTTGCTGAGCTCTCTGGGTGATGTCCTTCCATGTGAAGGGCCACTGAGGGAGCCATCTCTGTCCATTGTGTCCAGCAGGTGATGCTGGCACCACAGTGGGTAGTGGAGGAGCTGGGCCCACAGGAACCAATGGCAGGATTCTTTGAAAGAAGACTTGCGAGGGGCTGTTGCTGAGTTCAGTGTTGGCTTGTGTGATCAGGCAACTGATGCATAAAATGGTGATGGCTGAACCAGCACAACAGATGGGAGCTCTGGTTTCACCACAAACACCTTCATGGGTTTCAAGCTGAGCAAAGGAGTTTATGAACCATACTTTTGTGCTAAAGCATACTAAAAACTTAGACATGAAAAAGAAAAGAAAAACAACGTAGTTCTAAGAGGCAGGATTGGCCTTTGTGGTCTCCCAGTAGTGACAAAGGCAGAGATAACAATGTTGAACACAAAGGTGACTGCTTGTATCTCAGAATGGTTCTCTTCAACACTTGTGCTGCACTGCCTTTGAGAGAACTCATGTGTTCTTCATAGGCTCTCCTCTTTCCAAGAAGTCATCATCTGGCTGGTATAGTGCTCATAATCTTGACATTTATACCCTTCATTCTCAGCCTTATCACCAGCATACGCAAGACTTGTTTTGACCGTGTCCCTTGCTCTGGAGACTGCTGAAGATCCCACAGAAGTACACAGAAGCAGTTACAGGTGGTTTGTCTGGCAGAGGCAACAGCACTCTGGATTTGGAGGCAGAGGGGGCCCTTGGCAGCTTCCTCACAATACTCTCAAAATACAAAATGCCCTTCATAAGGACAACTGCATGGATCTTAGCAGCTATTCCTACCCCAGGTGTGCCATGTAGTGCAGTATGGGTATTCTGCTCAGTATGTTCAACTCCCATTAAATTTCTTAATCACTGCTGCTGCAAGTTGTCATGGGAGTAACTTGTTCTTCAACAGCAACCCCAAGCTGGAAAACAAAGCTTTTGGTTCTGCCCTGCCCTTGCAAAAGATATGAGATAACTTAGGAAATCTCCTCAGAAATGAAAGTATGAAGACAGCCAGACATCAGACAGGTGCTGCTGAGTGTCAGGTAGAAGTTGACAGTCCAATTTAGCAGAACTTTGGAGACCTAAGAGCACCGTGGCGGTGACATGGAAAGTCTCACGAAGCCCTACTTGTCTGACTTGATGATGAGTTGGCACAGACTGTGCTATATGGACTGCCAAGCACTGGCTGCCCCTAGGTAAGGGCTATCGGAAGTATAAGCTATTGAACTACTGAACTGTGTAGGCATACCTTAGCATTCTGCACAAAAAAGGTAAAGCATCCATTGGTGATGGGATTCTACATTTTTAGCTCTTGAGAGAGTTCCCAAGTCACAAAGGTCTTGGGGACTTCATTGCTCCAAAGAGCTGTAGTTCTCAAAGTGATTTTGGGATCCCGTAGGAGCACTGAGAAAACATGTCTGCAAGGGAAGACCCTCATGCAATAATAGCAGGAAGGAACAGTGCACACAACCAGGGTTCCACAGCAAAGAACACTTTTGAAGCTTGTGCAGCTAGGCAGTGGAAAAGGATAATTTTGGGTTCTTCCCATTACCCAAGGAAACAGGAGGTTTCAGTCATCCTTCTGTTCAGATGTTCCAGTTGATATGTGGGGAAAAGAAAGACACCAAACCCCTTACCAAGCACAGCATCCCAAAGAAACAGCTGGCTTTGCCCTGCAGCTCCTGGACACCTACACTCAGAAGGATCTCTCAGCCATCCATGGGACTAGCTTTTTTTTTCACAAGTTGATTGTTGCCTCAGAATTCTACAGTCTGGTGCAAGACATGAGTCAACGAGAGCAATGAAGGCAGGAGGCCAGTGATGCGAGTCCAAATGAACACACAAGTTAGCTGGATGTAGAAAACATGGAGACAATGGGTTTGGCCACTGAGGAAAATGGTACAATACAAACGAGATAAATACTTTGGCACTGAACTACCTGTTACAGCTACTATGTGCTGGCAGATTTCCACAGGCACTCAGGTAGAAAGAGGCCCTGAGGAAGGCTTCCCAATGGAGTGGATTTGGACAGTATCAGGTTTCTCCAGCACAGGCAATGGCACAGGATGTTACATATCCTGGATGTGAAAATGTAGACGGGGTGACAGCTGACATCACAGTGCCCTGACAGCAGGAAAAGATGCTTGACCAGCTATACACTGAGGACCTCAGGAAGCTTGGAGGTCTCAGCTGGGACCTTCCCATACATTTGCAGGACAGCCTGCAAGCCACTGTAACAGGATGAACATCCAGCTGGGGTCAAAAGGTTCATTTGGCTGTACAAAGAAACAACATGGCTACACGTGCATTTTGGAGAAGGTCAGATCTGTACCGAGGCTGGCTGTCCCACTGCTCATAGTCTGAACATTAGTGAGTCTAGGAAGGAACTTCTGGATTCAAAACACTTCAGTGTCACTTCATTTTACTATGCAGTCACAACCAGCTTTAATACAAGCTTACATCACCCAGACACTGAAGTTGAGCGTAACCATTGAAGTAATTCAGTAAGTAACTGAAGTAATTTAGAAGGAAATTCTTTACCGTGAGGGTGGTGAGACTCTGGCACAGCTGGCCCAGGGGGGTTGTGGATGCTCCATCCCTGGAGGTGTTCAAGGCCAGGTTGGATGGGGCCTTGAGCAACCTGGTCTAGTGGGAGGTGTCTCTGCCACGGCAGGGGGGTTGGAACCAGAAGATCTCTGAGGTCCCTTCCAACCCAAACCATTCCATGACTCTAAGAATTCCTAAGATAGGCCCAAGGACAGGGCTTTGCAACTCAGCTGGGCAGGATTAGCATCCTGCTTCGTAGTATCCCACACACTGCTACCGGGAACAAAGCGTGCCTGCGGCGCTGGCCGGGGCCAGCAGGGAGCGGCCGAGCGCTGCCGNGCTGCCCGCCGGCAGCCGGGGAGGGTGGCTGCGAGTGTCGTAGCGTTGTGGCACGTTTTCTGCATGTGCTTGAGCGCAGCCCTGAGCGGAGGAGAAGGCGGTGGGGAGCGAGGAGGAGCTTCGTGCAGTTCACTGCGCGTTTTATTTAATCGCTGCCGGCGAGCTCTGCGGCCGCACGAGTGTGGCTTGCAAGCTGCTGCTTGCGCAGAGCGGCATTCGAGCATCGCTCCTCTTGGCCTGTCTCCTGAGGCAGGAGTCGCACGGGGCGTTACAACAACTTGCGCATCTTGCTGCTTAAAGATGCTCCTTAAATATGACCACGCTGGCATGTCTGAAACCTGGGTTTGAATGCTGTAGCCTGGATTCGTTTCCGTTAGAATATGAAGGCAGTCCCGTCAGAGGTTTCTGTACACAAATTTCCCATTCAGACTTGTAAAGATCTAGTTCTTAATTACTATTACTATCAGTCACTGTGCCCATCACCATACCACTCTATACGGGCATGGAGCTGTAACATACAACGAAAGCCAAAGAACATTTTTCTACCAGAGGTGAGAGAAGCAGCTGCTCTGTAGAGGATTGGCTTCCTCAACATGGCAATGCTAAGTACCAATCTTACCAGCATATGGCTCACTTGGCTGTGATGGTCACATCTTCCAGACTGATGAGGAGTATTCAATTGCCGTAACAGGTACAGAATAGCTGCAAAATGTGTTTATGATGGCAAAACCTGGGAGAGGGGCAGAGAGAAAATGTGGCCATTCCAAGTTTAAATCACATAGTTGAATTCCTGGAGGTAAATGCATGCTGTGTTTTTTTACCTATTTAAGCCTTTGGACTATAGCACAGAAGCAAATTTGTTTTGAGTTACCTTAGGCTGAATGGGAGAAATCACTCCAGAAAACTGAAATGGTAGAATCCTCCGTGCCTTGAGCACCCAATTCAGTCTTCTTAGAAAATCTGGACAATGCTAAAACCTGAGAGTCACCCTGGTCTTCCAAAAGAAGGATGTCTCCACATTACAAATACATGCTCTTCTGGTACAATGCGTTCTAAAGGAATTTAAAATATAGTCAGTCTTTGGATTTGTAAGATAAAGGAAAGGGAGATCTCAATTCCACTAATATTTTTATCCTGGAAAATTGTGGGTGATTCTGGGAACAAACTTGGTGACTTTGCTGCACACATTCCAGGCCAGATTTTGTTCTGTGTAGGTCTGTTGAAAACATGGATGGTCTCTTCAAAACTTAACGTTGATGTTCTGGGTGGATTTCAGTAAAAGTTCTGACACAACTCCATGGGACTTGGTTTGGATAACCCCCTCCATCCAGACTCAAAGGCCATGAATATATGCACTTCTGTTCCCATGATACTGTATGGCCGCAGGGAAGGCATACTCTACCCATGTTAGCCAGGGTGGGCTATCTGACTTTGAAATGAGCTCATTCTAGGACCTACCTAGTCCCATTGACCCTTGCTAGTATCATTAGTATGTACTTCATATGAAAGTAGCTGTACTGGGTCTGACCAAAGATCAGTCCTGTCTCCACCACTGACCAGTTGCCGATATCAAGGGAAGAGTACAGGGGAGAAGAAAAGCACACCTCAAGACTTCCCAGTCTTCTTGCAACGTGCAACTGGTTCAGCTAAAGCTGATGCCTTTGGGCTTAGTAGATCAGAATGGATTTTCCTCCATTGTCCAATCCCCTTTGAAAGTCCTCCCAACTTTGTTCACTGTGTCCTGTGATTTTCACTGTATAACTGCATGTTCTGTGGAAGAGGACCTCCTTTTGTTATCCTACGACCTGCCAGTGCCATGTCCTTTGTTTGGTGAAATAGAGGCAAATTCCCATCCTCCATGCCACTTGTAGTTTTATAAACTTTGATGAGCACTGTTAGATCTCCTGCTATTTTTCTGGGACAGTGCACAGAAGAGCTTCTTTCAGAAAGCTGCTTAGCTGGAAATGCAGGGAGAAAGTGCATAAAAGGTTCTCAGACCAGCTCCCAAACCACTTTTCTCAGAGCTGTCATTTGGAGCAATCTGATTTAGGATTGTTGCTATAAATGAAATGAAAGCTGAAGAGTACTTTTGCTGCCAAAGGTGGCAGTTGTGCTGAATTCAAGCTACACATAGCCTTCATATCTATTGACTTCTTAGCAAAGGTTGCAGGCAGTGCTCCTGCTACATTTCCTCCTTCTGGGAGCTCTGGATTGTGAGAATCGTCCATCCAACGGAGTTTGGCCAACAGAGTTTGGCTGGAGTAACAAGCAGGTAGAGAAGGTAGAATACACATTCCTCCCCCACAAAACCTAGATATCCATAAGCTGTACTTGTCAGCTTACCCCAGACCCTGCAGTTCTTCCTGGGATCACTCTACCCATCCATGCCTGATCTGTCTCCAGGAGACCTGTGTGAAGCCAAGGGAAGAAGTTTCCTGAGCAGGAGACAGTTCACATAAGTGGCTTTATTAGATTCTGGTGATAAGCACTATTAGTAAGAACCAACATCAACTCCAAGTCCCAGTAGGCAGCAGCAATAAAAAAAACTTCCCTTCTGCTGTTTCCTCTACTACCATTTAGGGCCTGAGGCCTCCTCTTGGAGACTGGGTTCATTCTTCATCACTTAACTCCTCATTGACTCGAACTGCCAAAGAGGGCATCTGGTAGCAAAGGGAGCTGGTGCTTTTTCTGAGGCAAAAAGACAGTATCTTTATTAGCAGCTGCATTTAGACTCCTAACTAATTTCATCTAGGCCACTGAACAGTTGGAGGATGACAGCAACTCCACTGAGTTTTGAGGGTACAAGTGCACCTAAAGGCTTCAGCTGTATTAACATGTTTGGCTACTGTGTGACAGATCTGCCGTTGGGTATGAATTCAAGGATGGCATTCTAAGAGGAACTGGCATTTTTGATCGGTTCGTTGATCATGACACCTGAGGCAGGGGTTTGCATAAGTCTCAGACCCTATTTCCAACGCCTTTAATGATTGCAGTCACTGAAGTGAGTTGTGTCGGGGGGCAGAGGCTCCATTTGGAGGGATAAAGGAAGCACAAGTGTGAACAGCTGCGTGACTCTTCACTGGGGCTGGGATATCCATCCTAACCCCAGGGTGGGCAAGAGAAAGTGCTCCAAGCTTCTCAGCATAGATTAACTTCCTCACTGCCTCACAGTTTATTTTAAAAATCATTGTATGTAGGTACTGGGAACTGAATCTCACCCTAGATTACCAGGTCTCCAAGAGGTAGAGTGGAACAAGAATTCAGAAATTTGTGGGAGGCTTAGGGAAGTGGAAGCCATGAGCTAGACTGATTTCATAAGCTTTATGAGATGCACAGGGAGTCAGCAACAGTGCTGGAACATGTTAAGAAGTATTTTCCCCACATGTACCCGTGAAGTAGACTGCCACTATCGCTAATATTGTTGCAAAGTGAAAGACTGCAGTGACCAAAACTTATATGATATTTGATGAAGGACCAGAGCATAGCATGCTCTGGGCTGGCAACCTTCCTGCAGGGAGGGGGCCAACAGTAGAAAACTCCCAAGAAGGGTAGACACAGTAGGACAGATATCTAGGATAAAACAAGGCCTCTACAGAGATTTGGATTTTAAAAATAGTGTGTGAGATGCACAGGAAGCCAGAAGGGTTCTGAACAGAGATTGTAGGGACAAGCTCATTGCTCAAGTAAAGAGAGTCCTGATCCAGCTGACACCTCAGATGCATGCTATGTTTTTCATCCTGAGTGGAAAAAGAAACCTGACTTCTTAGACTTGACTTGCTTTGCTTCCTGTGTAATATGTTTCCAAGGATCAGTCTGTGGAGCTGAAAGATGCATGGGACATGAATGGAGCATGGTGCAGTGATGCTAACACACCATAGCATTTCCAGTACCCTGAATCAAGTATCTCTGCATGGCCCAGTGTGGACCTACCAGCTCATTCAAAACGAACCTGTAACTCTTAACCTTAACATCCACTTGTATAAGAGACTCAACCATTCTGGCCTTGCTGAGAGGGGCTTAGCTTGTTATTTCTTCACTGGAGATCTTTTCCTAGTCAAAATCTCCACATCCATTCAGCCCTGTTCAGTTCAAGTTACAGTGGTGAGAGGGGGAAAGCTACCAATGTTTGTTTTCTGTACCAAGAACAATCATGTTGGAAGCACTAATGAAGAGTAGGAAGGGTGTTTTCATAGAAAACATGTTGCCTACATTTCATCTCAGAATGCTAAAAAAACCTGTGGTTGCCAGCTCTACACTTGACAGGTTGCTGCCAAAACAGAAGCATTGCCAATAAAAGCAAGTAAAGATTTGCTAAGCATACAGGCAGAGCTGCCTTTGCTCCTCATGCATAGAGAATAGCTGGGGAGTGATTAGTCCACAGTGCCACTTAGAACACCTTTATTGTATGTGTCACATGGACCGCAACCTAAACTTCTCCATAATGTAGCATCTGCTAATAAAGAAAGAAGCAGAAAAGTGAAAAAAAATGTATACATCTGTGTCTATAGACTGAAAGGGGAAAAGTCAAAATGGAAATGGAGCATCTTTTTTTGGCAGGTATGTGCTGCTTATAAGCAAACAGTCAAGAGGTGGGACCCTCAGATTTGACCAGGGAATAGAGAGAACTACCCATCAGCCAATGTGGATGATACAGCTTCTGGGAAATGGAATTCAACACTTGAGGTAGAACTGAACAGCTTGCTGTCATTTTAGTGGTCTGAGCAGAGTCCTGTGTTCCCCTCTGGCATGTTCTGGCCCATCTTGACCACTAGTTCAGTTATACTCCTAACACTAAAAGAGAACACTCCATAATTCAGATGGGGATCTGGTCTTTCAGCTGTTTGGAAGTCACATCCTAGGATCATAGAATGCCAGGTTGAAAGGGACCTTCCTGAGTCTTAAAACTGTCCAATGTAGGGGAATCCACCACTTCCCTTGGGAGACTATTCCAATGTTTAATTGTGAAGAACCTTCCTCTGGACTCCAATTGCAATCTCCCCAGGAGCAACTTGCATCCATTCCCCCTTGTTTTTTCCATGTGACTCCTTGTAAAAAGGGACTTCCCTTCCTCTTGGTACCCACCCTTCAAGTACTGGTACATGGTAATAAGATCTTCCCTAAGCCTTCTCTTCTCAAGGCTGAAAAAGCCTCAGATTTCTTGGCCTTTCTTCATACTGTGGGTCTTCCAGTCACCTGATCATCCTGTGGCCCTTCTCTGGACCCTTTCTCACCTGTCTGCATATTTTTTTGTATAGTGGAGACCAAAACTGAACACAGTACTCAAGGTGTGGTCTCACCAGCACCAAGTAAAGCAGGAGAATGAATTCTTTATCTCTGCTGGTGATGCCCCTGTTAATGCAACCCAGCATCCTGCCAGCCGCCTTTGCCGCTGCAGTGCACTGCTCGCTCATATTGAGCCTGCTGTCCACCAGAACCCCCAGGTCTCCTTCCATAGGGCTGCTCTCCAGCCAGATGGATCCCAGTCTAAGCTGCATTCCTGGGTTGTGTGTTCCCAGGTGCAAGACCCTACACTTGTCCCCACTGAACTTCATATGATTCTTGCTAGCCCAGTCCTCCAGCCTGTCCAGATCTTCCTGGAGGGTGGCTCTCCCTTCTGGAGTGTCAACTACCCCACTTATTTTTGTGTTGTCAGGAAACTTCATCAGGGTGCCCTTAATCCTGGCATCCAAGTCACTTATGAAGACATTAACAGCACTGGGCCCAACACTGAGCCCTGGGGAACCCTGCTTGTGACCAGCTGCCATTTTGAAAATGAACCAATATTACGTGTCAGACTAATAGTCAATAGAGACTAGTCAATTGAGTCAATTGGGAGGTGTGATTGGAACCAAGTCAATCCTATGCAGAAACCACAGCACCTGAGGAAATCAGTTCCTAGGTTTTAGGTTGGAAACCTGTCTGGGGCCAGATTTGGATAATCTAAAGTATTTTCAACCCACGTCATAGAATGTACCTGCTGCCATCCCATCCATCCATCCTTATTGCCTCTAAGCAAGACTGCTTTAAATATACACTCATTAATTGCTGGTTTCTTTGGAGTTCCAGTAGGGCTCATTGAATGAGTTTATATTCTGTTTTCAATTATCTATAAATAAAACATAACAGTTACACAGACACCAAAGGAGGAGGAAGACAGGAATGGAAGAGAAAATAGTCAAGGGAGCTTTTTGGATTCAATTAGAGGAAGTTTGTCCTTAATTCATCCTATACCAAATCCATATGAGTCTTTGGAATTTTTTTTTTTTTTTCAGATTGAAGTTTCTTCAAGTGCAAATTCAAATAACTTCAAATTTATCCCATTTCACATCAACTGAACATCCTCACCCCCTGGTCAGTCTGAAAACATATGTATTTACTTAGTATCAATCTCAGATTATCCAAGCAGCACCAGACAAGCCGTTTCACCCCTGTGCCTCTATTCCCCCCCATAGGAAATAGATTATTTTTCTTGCCTGCATGCCAGGATTTTCCAGAACCTGCACATTTCCTTATTTTGGCACTGATCCAAAAGCTGCTTAAGGTCAATGCAAAGATTTCAACTGATTTCCCTGGGCTTTACCTTAGTTAATAAATACACTCTGAAGTCTTTAGACAAATAGCACTGTAGAAATGCATGCAGTCTTAGTACTAGTGCATCTTACTATTTTCAGTCAGTTCTTTAGCTGGCAATATTCCCAAAGAAGACAGAGTGAGTGAAAGCCAAGCGTCAAGCTCCAGGCTTCACCCATTGTCTTCTAAAACAACTGACTTGTAATGCAAATTGTTCTGCTTTGTTAGGAATGAAGTGTAGCAACTAGTCAGAAGTGTTTATTCCCAGGGACATTTCTTGATAGGCAAGATGCATTGCACCCAGGCGTGATCTAGCTTTCTGTTACATCCTAGGCAGCGCAAGCCCAAAGAGAGCTTCCCTAGTGAGCAGAACTATCCTTATTTCCCAAGTAGGGAAGATGTGGCCATGATAGTTTAAAGCCAAGCTCCTGGCAGGCAACCTTCCATTAGCCTCAGAAGTGCCCAGATTTATCTAATGAGTCCGTAGCACAGGCAGGAAACTGACCCAAACCTCACATGAGCTACAGCAGCTCTGCATATTGGCCCCATGACTCTGCTCCTTCTTTTAGCGTTGTCTAAACTCCCTGCATTCATTTAGTTGTGTTGATGAATAGTTGTTGGCTTTGGCCACTTGTCAGTGCTGATGCTGGGAAAGAGCGTGGAGGCACTTCTGCCCTTTTAGGCCCCATTTTGTTTAACACTGATCTGCTGAGGTCTCTGCTTAGTGCTCAAGATTCTGACAGGAATCTTTCCAAGGTGAAGATCTAGCACTTAATATTGGGAAGTAATCACACCAGACATAGAAATCCTGCAACATTTCCTCAGTGTCTCTGAGGCTGCAAGGGTTTACCTCTTAACAAGATTGCTGAGATGAACAGATGTGCCCTGACCTGAAAATTCTCAGCATTTTGATCAGTGTATTAACACACAACACTTGAATTGTCAAAATCATTTACACCTCCAAACACGTTCCTTTTGCCAGGCAGTTGGAAGAAGCATGTTAAATGTCTAAACAAAGGCACCTATATGTGAGACTCAGCAAGCTCCTTGGGTTGCACACTCTGTAATGTTGCTTCTCAATGCAGGACAGAGGTAGCAGTCCCTGAGACTGGGTTGCCACTCTGGAGTCACAGCAGCCACAACAGATGTTTTTTTCTGGCCTAGAACAGGTGCCACTTGCAGAGAATCTCCAGGAGGCCTTCCAAGGTGCCACTCATGCAAGTGCACCACGTCAGATTGACTTTAGTCAATCATCCTGCTTCTCACAAGATGTTTCCTAGGGCTGGGCAAGAGGGGTAGTGTTTATGGTCACATAAAAGTCAGGTATCCATAGGTTTCAGGGCACATTTCTATGATCTGTTAATAAGCAAGTTCATCTTCAGATCCCATTACAAAAATGTGTTGGAGCATTCATCCTCAGGGGTTGTCTTTGAGGCACAGAGATTGAAGATTTCAGTTTCTGTAGCCTAGGAGGCCTTTGAGAAGCTACCAACATCTTATTTCTGTCTGTCAAGCAATATACCAAAGCCATTGGTTCATCTCAGAGAAGACCCAGGGAGCAAGTAAGAAATGGGTAACAATACTTCATTATTAGACCTGAAGTGTTGACTCCTTCCACAAGTGGATAGTTTAGATATCAAGGATCAAAAGACATTGCTTCCAGCAGGAGGAATTTGCACACACATCTGCTTGGCACTAGCAAGGTAACTACTAAACCAAGTGGAGACTCCAGCCTTTGAACCTATCCATCTATTTTGGGGGGCTTGGGGCTCACAGTTCCCTGGGCCTCACTCACAGTGATTTTGAAGGTCCAACAAAAGGCATCTTTTCTGATGTAGCCATCTGTGCCAAAGTGGAAACGAAATATTGGGGCAACTGACAAGTCAATGTTCATGTGTATTTTAATGCTGGCTGCCCTATCATTGTAAAAAGACATCTTCATCCCTAAGGAGACTTATTCTCTTTTACAGATGGAGCCCTTTCTATTTCTTACCCAGGGAGCACGTGGCAATACAGGAGAGGATGACTGCCTGCAGTCCTGTGAGATCCACAGCAAGAACGAGACGACATGGAAAGAAAGTAACTTGCAGAAATGGCACAGGGGTGCTATATTTCCAGTCTCAAAACCGTGTGCCCGAACCTGCAAGGCAGTTCTCCTGCTTTGGTGTTAACACCATTGGTCAAGAGGCACATGGCCACAAAAGTTAAAGCCACCCCTTTCACATCTCACTGGAGGAGAAGGTTAAATAGTGAGCGAGATACACTTGTTGTAGGTAAACACCCCCACACCTGCATGACATAGGGAAGCCTGCATAGGGTGAGTACATTGACCCCAGGGACAGTGGAGTTCAGAGCTGCTTTTGGGGAAGTTACAATGTACCAGTGCTTGTATAAACACATAAGGAGGAGGAAACATACACGGAGGAAGAAACATGTATCTAAAGCAACAACAGAACTGTCAGGGAGACTCACTAAAGATCCTTGCAAGTGATCTCACCTCTTGAACTGACAGAACTCTAGCTTGTCCAGGGACACCAAAACCGGCTTGGGGAAAGAGTAGCAAGAGCTGCTGAACCAAACCAAAAGCAGCATCAAAACAATGTCTGCTACAGTAGAACAAGTATATTTGTCAGAGCTAACAGTTCTCATGAAGCAGGAAAGCCAACTAATCAATAGGAATCCAGTACATACCCCACAGAAACAATTCAAGATACAAGGAGGATAGCATACAGGTCATGAGCAGGTGTGCAGGATGTTGGAGAAACAGAACCATTTCACCTCCCAGTGAGGTATCTTCTGCAGAAGGAACGCACAGCTGTGTGCGATTATACACACCTGTACCTTACCACAGGTGGTAAGGTACCTGACACATAGTTCCAGTGTAAGGTGTTTCTGCAGTGTGATAACAGAGCCAGGGAGATGCACACATGTTAGGCACACCTCTGAAGACTGCCATTCAGCTCCCATTGTAGTAACTCTGCTCTGAGATCAATGACCAATTTGATTTCTCCTGGGTTGCAGCTGACACATAATATGAACAAAAATGACAAGTAGGAAAATGAGCTGGGAGAAGTATATCCATGTGCTGATGATGTGCATTGGCTAGTGCAGGGCAAATGCAATTCATAGCAGGAAATGCATTATTCTGTACAAGAAATGGCAACCTATTATATGCTTCAAACTGTTAAACACATCCTGCTCTCAGGAAGGATTCAAAGGAAGCCACAACCATACCTCAGAAAGTCAGGAGCAAAACCACAATGGGAAGAATTTCAGTATTGATGTGTGCAGTGTACTAAAGCAAGCTTATCCAGGTGCCAACCTCTCCCTGAAGGTTATAGGCATGACGACTTCCTTGTCTCTCTGAATCTACCACAACAGTGAGCCACTTCTCCTGATGACAACCAGCAAACTGACTGCTTTTTATTGCCACAGAGTTGACCAAACAGGACATGCCTGACAGTACCAACACAACACCTACCCAGGAGCAGCATAGTAAGGACTGCTCCACAAGTAAAGGGAGCTGAGGGTGACCTCAACACATGCAGGGCAGCACCTTCCCCAACACAGTCTCACAGTACCTGAACAAGGCAGAGCAGTGAGAGTCCATCGACAGTCCAGACAAGGGGAAGTCAGTTAGGGAGCCCAATCAGGAGCAGTAAGAGTCACAGGCAGGACTTGTAACAAAGCCGCTTGCAACATAGGTCTCTGGTGTCCAGCCTTGAAAACCAGCCAGTAAGGCAGGGTGAGGCAGAGGTACACCCACAGCACAGCTCAGACTAGATCTGGGCACCAGTACCCTGAGCTTACATAGAGTCATTGGGCCTATGGACAGAGGGTGTGTTGGTGGAGAGCCTAATAAAGGCTGGGCAGGGCAATTCAAGTCAATTGGTTCCTTCTGGTCCTAATAGCACCCAGAAACACCCTCTTCAAGTAGCGAGTATTTCCAATTTAGAGTTTGAAAGCCTCTGGAAACAAGAGATGCTGTTGCTTAGTTCATGATATAGGGTCATGGCAGAATGCCAGAACATCCTCACCACATGTAAGAATGAAGAGGTTATTGTAAGTCTTACCCAGCACTGTAGCAACATATTTCAAGAAGGTGAAAGCTCTGCAAGACTAAGATAAAGTATTGGCCCCTTGTGCCACCTGTGAGACTACTGCAGGGTGGAGTTCTGCTGGCCTTGACTGTCAAGCCAGCAAAAAACAAAGACCAGATCCACATCCATTACCATCTGTAGAGTTTTTATGACAACATGAAGAGGAAAAGCCAGTGGCAAGAGAAGCCCTGAATGTATAATGAAAATGAAGTATGTGGTCTGCCACAGGCATACCTAGAATTCATGATTATACACAGCATTAAAATGATAAGCAGATGACTGGACCCTTAGAAATTATTAAGATAATGAGATATATTAAGGATGTGATGGGAATCCAGGAATTTGTAAGAAGAGACAAATGGATTCTGCCAAGACCACTGAGAAGTGTACAAGCCCTTGAATCGGGCCACACACCAGGGGTACATCTACTGTATTTCAAGTGCAAATCTAGATAGACACTTAAAGTAAAAATCAAACATACCTCATGTCACCAGCACACACCTAAGCAGCATCTGCCTTAAGCATGGGCAATGGGAGGCACAGTTTCCAGCCTGAGGCTGCCACTGTGATTCATATGTACCATCACAGTGCTACCACATGAACAGTGTTGGGCAGGTAAGGCCTCTGTTTGGTCCTTATGGTGCCACACATCACAAGAGTCCCTGGAAACCATACATGGCCCAAGGCTGGAACATCCTTTTAGCAGCATGGTCAGAGTCGCCACAGGCTGGTGATATACATGTGTGGAGCATGGTAACGGGGTTGCACCACAATTTTTGCTCGTTTCCTGAAAATGCGTAGACATAACCTTTAAAGCAGCATGAGAATAGCCAGGGAGTTGTGAAAAGACTTTTGAAAGGAAATCACATGGAAGGAATCAAACTTGAAATGCTACAATTTCTGGGAATTTAATTTAAGAGATCCCTACACTAGTGAAACTGGAAAAGGTCCCTCTCTGTTTTTCTTGTTTTTTACATTCTTCCCTAGCCAGCTGCTGCAGGCCACTGGGCTTGAAGTACATTTCATCTGATCCAGGACGGCCTTGCTTGTGAGATGTATGAGCTGAGTGAAGAGTGTAGCAACTACTAACAGAAAGCAGTTCTACGTAGATTAAAAGAACCCAACTCATCTCTAGAAAGGGTCATAGGGGCTGTTCCCTGTTCAGTGACAGGTTCATGAAAAGCTACTCAAGCAAGGACTGTGATCAGGAAGTTGACAGTGAGTTTTGCAAGGGCTAGCATACCAGACCCACCTTACTAAAGCAACAGATCAGAGGGCACTGCAAAACATGACTAATTAGCACTAATTGGGAACCTCTGTTCCAGATGCTGTCCCTTTTGAACACAGCAATCTTGGGAAGATAGAGTCAGTAGTGGAGGCAGCCAAGCAATAGATTACAAATGCAAAAGGAGGAGAAAGGGATGCATGCCAAGCCAGATCATCATAGGACAACCTCCCCACATAACAGAATTTCCCAATGTAAAGACTTGGCCAGAAGAGCAACACTTCTTCACCTGAGAAGCAGTCTCCTGCAGCCCCTAGCAGGAATGGCGTGTGGGGTGCAGAACTGTTGAAAGGGCTATCAAGGTAGGCAGGCCACCATTGCAGCAAGGAGTCTGAGACTATGCTGAGGAGTAGATCTGCTTCAGCCATGAAGTAGTCACACAAAGGGTGTGCAGCAAGCAACAATTTCAGCCACAGGGAGATGTAAGTGCTGAGGTAGCTGCAGTCTCAGGGAAGAGGGCTAAACACCACCAAAGGCAATGAAAGTGAAGCAACAAACAGCACACCCAAAGAAACAGGAACCATGTCCAGAAATGGGAGCACTTATAAGTAGCCTCTGCCATCAGCTTGCCTGACATAGGAGAGTTGGGAAGAAAAAGCTGTTGGAGCAGCAAGGAGGATCAGCAAAATGGATGCAGCAAGAGGAAGGAAATCAAGCCCTTGAGAACAGCAACAGGGCAAACAATGGGTAAGAGAGGGATTCAAAGTCTGGAAAACTTCAAAAGCAGTAATAAGTGTTCTTTCTAGATGGGGCTGTGCACTGGTAACTGCAGGATATGGAAAGTCAACAAACTTTAAAACAAAACAGAGCAACAGAAGCAGCTAAGAAGGAGGTAATAGCAAGCTGCATGGGCCAGTGAGTGCAGGCTTGGAGAAGGATAGAGTTCGGAGGACACCCTAGGAAGTCCATCCAGCCACATGCAGGTACAATGCCTGCTGTAGCTGTGATGCCTCTAAACCAGCTGTTGCCAGTGAAGCAGAGGTTTAGTCTTAGAAACATTGCACTATTCCTTGCTGTGTGTTCTACTAAGGGGTGCATGAAATAATCTCAAAAGCTGTACTCCAGTTTGAATTCACTACCGGTGGCCCCAGAGAGATTTAGGGCTCTCCTCCTGCCTCAAAATGTATCAGCTCCAGGAGAGGGTAGGTTTTTAGAAGAACCTCAGGTCCAAACCATATCAGGACCCCTGATTTTCCATTTTAATTGGCTCTTGGGCATCTGAGGGTGAGCAAAGCTGTTTCCATAAGATACACTGGAACACCTGACCCAAAGCCCCTGGCTCCAATTCTTTCAAAACAAATAGCATGCAAAAAAGGAGCAGGTTTTAACCAGCCTTGGTTTGCAGCCAGCATGGGCACATGGTTAGCTTTAGCAGGCCTGGACAGCATATGGCACAGCGACCTGGCTTGTTGTGAATAATGGAGTATAATAAAAACTGTCAAACTGCTAGTGGCAGCTAGGGTGAGGAAAAACTCTCTGTGCACAGACAGTTTGAGAAAACCTACTTGTCACTGTCATGCAAAATATTTTATAGCAGTAAATATACATTCATAAGGTGCCTCTCAGCTTAGGGTGTTTTATCCTCAGTTCCTGAATTTCTGCAGGAATCCTGCACTACTGTGGGGGTGGTGAAAGTGGAGAATGCTAACAGCTGGGAGGAACAAAAACCAGGTGCATGGGGAGGGGAAGGAGAAGGAAAAGAGCCAATAAGCAGGTCCAGAAGCAAGAACAGCAGGAGGAGCTAGAAAGGATGGTAGGAGGACAGAGGAGAGTCATGGCCACCAGCAGGTGCGTTGGCTGAGAAGCACATGAAGGGGCTGCCTGGTGGCCGGGATTGAAGAGGGGTTAATGATGTGTCCTCAGCCAAGCAAAGAGAGAAGGAGGCAGGATCCTGTTGGATATGGCAGCACTGGCTGACTCAGTGACTGAGGAGGATTTTGTGGGTGATGGGAGGGCTGAAGCTTGAAGGCAAAGATTCCACAGAGGAGTTTATTTGTAATCCATCCACCCAGCCAGTGCTAGCAGAGAAATGTGGGATGTAGGCAGTGCAGCTCTTTACCTATGACAGTTCAGCCAGTGCCTGGCCTCTGCAACACCTCTGCAGAGCACATGGGGCCATGAGGTGGGCTTATAAGTGCCACTCTGGCTGATGTTCAGGGGACTCCAAGTCCCAGTTCCATTCCTAGCCTGGGAAGGCTGAACAGAGCTCTGTCAGAGCAACACAGGTCAGAATTAGCCTTGAATCTTCATGTCTTGAGTCATCAGTCTGAGCTTTTATTTTAGGCTGCATCCGTGGACAAAAGAAAGTACCACAAGGCTTAAGGGCAGCTCAGCTTGGGCTTGTTTGTGCCCTGCAATGTTCTTCTCCCTCTGGTCTTGGATTTGGCTGATTTCTGCAGTTGTCCTGCTTCCCAAGAGCATAATGGGGAAACAGGAGCACTGCTTACTCATTATAGCCTGCCATTTCAAGCATCAGTCCTGTTTTTTTTTAAGAAAATGCTGAAAGTACCTCCTTTACAGCCTCAAATGTCTTAAATTGTTGCTACTGCTGCTTGGGGTGGCTGGTTTGTAATATCAATGGCCTGCCTTAGCTGTGCTAAATGCACTTACATGGGAGCAATAGCAACAATCTGGAATTCAGAAAGTCTACAAACAGACAGCCCCGTTTTAATTAGTTGAGTACAGAGACTAATTAATATGTAAATGAGGAGCTTACCAATATTAATCATCTGTTTTACTAGGCTGCTTTACTGAAGAGTTTCTAACGAATTTGCAGATGAAGTTACCATGACATTAAAAATCAGCTAAATGCCTGTCTGAGAAATATTCTCCACTAAATATAAGGGAAACAGAGGAAGGGAGAGTGGGGCTTTGTTTTTTTGGAAGGAAAACAGCAGTGACTAAAACTAATTTTGCCTTTGGCACGTGTCTCATAGGCTGACTGAGTCAACCTTTTCCAAACCCTAATTGAAAGCGTTTCAGCAAGCTAGACACCAAAAAGCACTTGGACCTAGTAGCTGCATGGGTGCATATGCATGAGTGTGTGTATCTGCTTATGGAGCAGGACAATTGATTAAAAAAATTGCACGATTATCTAGAAGCATGATTGACTAAAAAATTACTATCTTTGACATCTATCAATAGCTGTAGATGCTGTGGAACATAACCCCCAAGTAAAATCACACTGGGGTGCATCTTCTGTGATTTTCTCTATTCCTGCTACTAATGCCTTAAAACATGGTAACCAAAATCCTGCCCCTGAGCTACACAGCTCTTTACTCTGCTAGGTTTACATTTTGCACTTCACTGAGCTTCTAGGTGAGTTTGGTGGAGCTCCTTGTCAAATTCACCGCCTGGTTCTCATACATTACTTCAATGCAATTGCATATGGGTTCCCCTCACTGCCCCAGGGAACACAGAAATCAAATAAAGAATGTTTTCATTTATAGCAAATCCACCAAAGCATTTCTGTACCTCCTAGTTTTCTTTTCATATCCCTTTATCCCATGTTCCCTCTATTAAAAGCGGAGCCTAAATTCTTGGTGTGATGTGTCCCTTTAAATGACTGAAAAAGTAAGAATGAGATTTGCAAATCCCTTCTTGAGTCACAGGTGGGACCAAAAATCCGCCAGCAAGATACTTCAAAAAATTAAGGACAGCCTTAGAAATGAATCTAAAAACACTGGCTGATCTTCAGTGCCAGTGAATGGAGCTTGGCGAGTGGTTTGGATTAAGGAGGTCCCTGAGGTTGCAGAGCTGGAAAATAGAAATAGCTCAGCAGCACCTGCCATCACTCCTGAGATAGGCTTCTCCCTCCCAGCTGACCACGTGGAAGATACACATTTCATTTATTCAGAAACAAGACCTGGGCTGATGCTGTCCTTGCTCTGCATTCACCTGCATTTCAGTGACAGCCAGAACATGTTTCCTTCCTGAGCTAGGGATACTGAGATGAGAAGGATAGCTGAGCCCTGTGCTCACTCCCAACATCACCTGAAAAATCCCACTGCTGCTAACTGGTAACCAGTTTTCCTATAGCTGTCTGTAACATGGAAAATTGCTTTAATTTTAGCATTTAATGCAGGAGCATTGTTCATTGTTCCTCCCAACACTGACTCTTCACATCACTCCTTCCATGATGCTTTTAGCTCCCAGCCTCAGAAGTTCTTGGGGTAGTGTGGTAGTGCCAGGGGAGTGCCAGGGATGGGGGTCACACTGAGGTGCTTGCAGGACATTGCTGGGGACAGAGGAGGTGCCAAGGAGAAAGGATGGGTTGTGAGTGCATGTCTGGGAAATCTTGGTGTGCCTAGGAGTAAAGAAGGGAAGCAAAGGTGGGGAAGTGAGGTCTGGGGGATGTCACGTTATTGTGGGAGGGTCTACAGGGTTTGAATCCAGCTGGGGAGGAGGGTTTACTGCTGACTGCCCCGCTGTTGTGTGTGTGAGCTTCAATATTGCTCATTGTCCAAGCTAACCCAAATAAGGTTTTCATGAGAGGAGCTGAGGTATGCTCTTGAACCAAGGATGCTTCCCGGTGTGTTTCAGAGGACTGGGATATTAGGCAGGTGCATAGTCTCTCCCTCCATACTCCATGACTGCATGAACAAAGGGCTTTGTTTTCTTATCTTTCTTCTTTCTTAATGTTTCTGGGTAAGGCTTCCCTTGTTTGCTCATGTCCCCACATCACTTGGAGAAGACCCTCTTCCTGATGGCAGGAGTGTGCTGGAGTGATTGTGCCCCTCTCCCCTCTCAGCCTATGCTGTCCCAGCTTACACAACCCCTCCCCTTCAGTTCAGGCTTTCACCACCTTCCTGCCACAAACCCCACCCTGGACCCCATTGCCATGCTCCCACACACTTCCCATATGTGTGAGGATCTGAGCCTCATCCTTTCAGATACTACTTGTGGCACATCCCATCTCTGCAGCTTGTGCTCCCTACCTTTTGCCAGTGGAGCTAGAAACACTGATCCTGGCACCCACCAAGTCCTGAACTGCAGCTTGGGGATGGAGTAAGCTGAGGGACAGGAGGCTGGCAACCTCCTCACATAGATGAAGGGCCCGCTCTCTTCTCCCTGAATGATGCCTTCCTGACACCTCTCAGCCTCACCCCCTTGTCTTGGAGGTGATAGAAATATCCCCTACAGAGCTGCTGAATGGCTTGTGGTCATCTTTCCCAGATAAATCCACCTTTGAGTGGTCACGAGGAATGGGCAGGCTGCAAGTTCCCAGAATTAACATTTTAGAAAGTTATCAATGACTGAAAATTGGCAAACGGAATAAAAATATTTTGCTGGGTTTAGTTGTAGCTGTCGCTAGCACGACACCCCCATCGTCAGGCAGAAAGAAGGCGAGCACAAGAGGCGGGGAGGTGCAATTAACGCAGCCAAGTCGTCTAAAAAGCAAAGAGCCACCATTTTGCTGATATGAGCAAGTTAAAGTAGCCTCAAAATTTAGAGTCTGTGAAACGAGCTCTAAGATCAAGACTAATAGTAACGTCCTCACAGGGGGAAAAAGACCCCATTGATTGGAAGAGGGAAATGTTTTCTCTCAGTATTAGCAATGCAAATAACAACCCAGTGCTAGGGTTTGGTAATGGAAGGATGAAAGCATGTAGAAACCGACTAAGGGAAAACCAGAAAGCATGTATTTTTTCCCTTTATCCATGGAAAGGTAAGCAGAACTGAATGAGATTAAAAAGATCAGGCAGGATGTTTCAGACTATTTATACAGGAAATTTCCATCGTGTTATTAGCCAAACTTCTCGAGTCATTTTGGTTTAGGTTCTCTTTTTTTAAGGAAAATTTTAAATTTTTAATATGGCCTCATTATTTTTGCTATGTGTTAAAAGTTTCAGGGGAAAATGAGGAGGAATCTTCTTGTTCTTTGAAGGAAGCATGAAGATAGGAGAAAAGACAGAAAGAAAAGAGCAAGTTTGGATAAACAGCAGCAGTAAAGTGTCTCATCTCTGATACAGAATCCATTGAAATGGTCTTTCCAAGCCCTGAAGTCCTGTTTCTGTATAATCCCTTCAAAATAGCGTAAACCTCAGTGATTATTAATATATTTTTGGTTGTTTATATGAATCTTGAGGGGGAAAGGAAGCTTCTGCCATTTTAATTCCTTTGTTAATGTCTTTATGAATGCAATTAGCACTTCATTCACGCTTCTTTGTTTCTGGATCCCATTACGATATGGCTTATGCCAACTTCTCTCTCCCAGGAGAGGTGAGGCATCACGCTGTACGCCACTCAGCTGTGTGGCTGAGCACTGACAAACTCAATTTACTGGAGGAGAGCGTGAGATGACACTCTGCAGTCACAGTTGCTGTGATATGGACAAACAGCCTCTTTTTTTCTGAACAAGACATCACCCATCCTGAGGAAACATGTCTGTACATAGGTAAGTGAAAGAAAAACAAGGTTGATTTACCTGACAAGAAAGTAACCTACTGCAGCTGGTCTTAAAGCTGAAATATCTAATTACTCAGTCCCTTTTTTACTGTTGTACCTTGCCTGCTTACAAGACACCCATTCAGTTGCTTTTCATTTCTAAGCATGGCACAAGAGTCATCCCTCTTATAACCCCATCAGTCTCTATAGTCCTTAAACCAGGGATGGTTTTGGCCCCTCTAAT
This sequence comes from Eurystomus gularis, assembly GCA_013400335.1. Classification (NCBI taxonomy): domain Eukaryota; kingdom Metazoa; phylum Chordata; class Aves; order Coraciiformes; family Coraciidae; genus Eurystomus; species Eurystomus gularis. The sequence continues at coordinate 303,523 of VZZY01016197.1, forward strand.
TTTTTCCTGTCTGCTGAGAATGGCTTTGATGTGAGCTGAACACCACAAGCTCCAGCTCCTGAGGACACACAGATGGAGGCTGAACCTTTACATTACCAGAGGCTTGGGCTCACTGAGGTCTGATCCTGACCTCATGATCCATTGGTGTATGTTAGGAGGAAGCCCAGTGAGGTGAGTGGGCTTGCAGTGGCGTGAAACTGAAGTCAGAAGGAGCTCAAACCTATTGGTCTGTGGGGGCAGCTTTTCAGCTCTACGTGGACATTTACAGATGCAGGAATTGTAAGCATCAGGTGCTTGAGTGCTGCAGCACCCATGGGCAATGAGGAGCCTAGGTGTTTCTAAATATCCCACCAGGTAACAATTCATGCCTAAATACTTCTGGAAATCCAGTTCTGAACTTCTCCAAGGTGAGGAGCCACACAGAAGCCCTGGTTCAGGAGTGTGCTAACTGCACACAGCCAGGAAAATCCAGAGAGAATTGAGCCTGTTGGAGCCCAGTAATGCTCCCAGCTGTAGGGTGATGAGTGTTTTGCCACCTCTGTCAGGGCAGAGCAAGCAGGTGGATACACAGGACCGATTCTTTTAAAAGATTACAAATACTCCACGAAGGGTAAAGACTTCTCTCCCCAGACAGCAGGATGAAGACAGTGAAGCCATAAACTGTTACTCCTGCGAAAAACTGCTGGGGAAGGGGACCAGGGGAAGCTAGTTTACAGTGTTGCAGACCCTTTCTTCCTCTTTTTATGCTGGTCTCATGTAATCTTTGCCTTCCCCAGTGCATCCTGACACACAAAGAACATCATCAGACACCAAAGTCCAGACACTCCCCAAGCGCTTCAGATTCCCTCTTGCACCACCCCCGCATCCCCAAGGAACCCACTGCCAGGTAGAGGGGATTGTTGTTTCCATCACAAAACAGAAGGGAGGGGAAAACTGTGGGCTAAAAGCCTAAGGAAAATGGACAGGAATTCTTTATCACTTATTAAATGTGCAAGTCAAAACCTGGTGAATGGGGAGATGAAAAGCTCCTGCTGAGAAATGGAGAGACAAATTGCATTTTGGCCTCGGGGAAACCTGTGCCTATAATATTAAGATGTGCAAATAAATAAATAAATGCAATACCTAGATTTACGTGTCTAATATCTTCGCATGCCATGATCAATGTCGATATTTTACTTTTTTATGAGGTTCTCCAAAAATCTATGGCCCTTTCCTTTATTAATTGTAGATCCTCATTGCAAAGGTCTTTCGCATGTCTCCAGCAACTAGGTCTTAGCTGTCAACTCCATTAAATTCTATTATAATATGGCATGATTGAATGCTCCAGTGGGATTGGCCAGCCAGTGTGTATTAATATATTATGGAGCACGCAGAGGCAGGCACCAGCACCTTGCTGCATTCACAAAGATGCTGTTGTGTTTACATTTTTTTTCCTCTCCACGCACACGTCTCCTCTTTCAGGGGAAACTGGCTTTACCATAAATTATCCTTTGCAAAAAAAGAACAATGTAAACTGCAAGGGAGCTTTCCTTGGAATGCGGGAGCCAGCGGTCTTCCCTCAAGTGAACAGATTCTCATTCTCTGCCTGGGATGTATTTGTACGACTTTAATTAGTTTTTGTTTGTACAGTATGAAAATCTAGGAGGCCCATGGTATTTAACTTTAGGGAATATTGAAGAGCAGAGGATTTCCCACCCTGCTGGTTAGAAACAGGGATGTTATGCTGCTGGGAGGGAGTAGAATCAGAATTCAAATAGACAGGATCACAGATATCTTTTTTTTCAAAGTAGGATACACTGGAACATCACCCCTGGCTGCCTACAAATGAGGAAATATTTCTAATCAAGACAGCTTTAACTGGGGCGGAGGTTGTTTGTGAGGCATATTTTTCAAAGACTGGGGAGAAGACTTTTGTGGCACAAACACCACATCCTTCCACACCAAAAACTCTGTTTGCTGTCCCCATGGGAGGAAGAAGTACCTGATATCGCTACAACGCTCATCTTTACAATCCCTTGCTTTTCTTGGAGACTGAGAAGCCAGACGTGAAGAGCTCTGAGCTGGTGTGAGCTGAAACAGTCTCCTGCAAGCTGCTCCTCTCTCCAAAGGTGAAGAGAGTCCCTAACATGCCACCCTGCCTCCTCCTGACCCATCACATTTCCTGCTTCATCATCTCACACCCAGTCTTCCTTGCAGGTGTGGATGTGGCCAAATCCTTGCAGCTCTTGGATATTTGCACCAATTTAGGCTGATGTTTTGCTCCAAGAGTCAGGTTGAGGCTCAGCTGCATGCATGTCTAGTGGTCTTTTAAAGCCCTATAGCATACAAAAGAATTCAGCAGATCATACATAGGTATAGTCGAAGACCTGTGCCTTTTTGGAGCAGTGCATGTAGGCCAGATAGGATGTCACCTGCAATGACACCATTTACACAATTTAATCCCACCCTCAGTGCATATTCGTAGCCTGAACTGAGCAACCCAACTTGGGCATCTTCTGCTTCTACAAGGAAGGCAAAAAAGCAAAGGAAGACCACAGGCTCCAACTGAAAATCAGTTTAGTTCAGAACTAGGGCAGAGAAAAGACATGTAAAGGTGTATCCAGCTCTTAAACTACATGTATCTCCGTGAGATCTCTACTGGTCCAGGGATGCTCTGATCTGATGCATTTCATAGTTAGCAGCAGTAAGTCAGCACTTGTAGGTCCCTGCAGAGCTCTGCTGGGTCACCAGCCGCCCAGCCCATCGCAGTCATTCATGCTATTAGCTCCCTTTGCCTATGTTTACACTTGGCATTTCCAAAGCCTTCTGTGCTACCAGGAGCAGGAACACAGCCAGAGCAGTGCCAGCAACAGCACTACAATGGACAAGCTTTGATGAGCATTAATGCTGTGGCTGCAGCCAGAAGACAGAAGATGTAGCCTGATTGTCTTTTAGGGGCCATACTGAGGTCAAATTAAAGACTAATTCATGTCTGTCCAGCCCGAATATGACTGGAAGGGCTCTGTGTGCCTGGGTGGTGCACTGTAGGCAAACTTTGTGAATTTCCTGCATTATTGAAGGGTGGCTGCCACAATGACATTGCCTGAAATGCATTCTCCTCCTCCTCCCCCAGTTCAGGCAGGATCATATTCTGCACTGTGTGGTTTCAGTTCCTGTGCTCCTGACATGCTAATTGCCATGATCAGAGATGTTGCTGTGCCCAACTCAATCTGATTTTAAAGACAAAAAAACTCACCTAATTCCATAATTCATCCTTAGCATCACACTCCACTTGCTTCCAAACAGGAATCATAGACTGATTGATCTGTCACAACGAGGGCTAAAGATGGTTTAGTGTTAGGGGCTGAAGCCAGGGAGAAAAAGATGCTGCTCATACTAATAGATTGCAATTCTTTTCCCAGAGGATAGCATTGCCTTTAGCCTATTCAAAAGACTAACCATCCAATTTAGAAGAATAAAAATAATCATTACTGTTACAACAGTGACCAGGGGAAAGAAAAAAAAAAAGTAAAAAAAAAAAAAATCAAACCTTTTAAAGAAGCAAAAGGGGAAAGGGGAGCTTCTCCTGTTCTCCCAAAGATGAGCTTCACCTTTGTGCCTGCGCCGCACAGAGAGAAAAATGAATTTGCTTTGTTCCTCCTGAAGCCAAGTCAAGGGATAACAGTGTAAAACAGAAGCATGGGCTACATTTTCCTAGATCCAAGGAAGATGTAAATGTGTAAAACGTGATGGAGGAGGTTGACTTTTTTTTCTTTCTTTCTTTTTTTTATTATTTCTCTCTGGAATGGTCTGACAGCCCCAGGCTGGAGTATGTGTCTCTCCCAACTACTCTGTCACCCAGGTAACCATGGAGACCATGACGATCGATTAGATGCCATCTGATCTCAACCTCATAAAAAAATACCCCCACGTGCACCCGCGCGCGTGCATATGTGCACACACTCACAGAAAAAAAAAAAAAACCAAACAAAAAAAAAAAAAACCAAACCAGGCAGCAGATGGCAACCAGGCCACTAGACCTGTCTCCAGAGAGAGTAAGCTGGGGAAAGGAACTGAGAGACACAGGCGGAGGGAGATCATGAGAGAAAGGGGAGAAAAAGACAAAGACAGAAAAGGTGGCGAGGGGGGAGACAAAGAAGCAAAGAGATCAGAAGAGAGAAAGGCAAGAGGGAGAGATGGGAGCAGGTCCACAGCTGGTGTGATTTCTGGGGGGACCTGTTTGGGTGGAGCAGCGATCATTTACCCTGCCTGCAAGTCTGTCTTGCTCTGAGGGTGGAGAGCAAGGCTAAGAGAGATAGGGGAAGAGGAGAAAACTATAAAAATGCCAGGTCAAATCCAAGGGAAAGTCCATGAAATTGTGGTAAATGTACCTCTGCGCACATTGCCCCTGCAACAGCTGCCAGCCCCCTGCAACCAGCCAGGCCAAAGAAGGTCTCTCTCTAAGGTTGTGAGAAGGGGTCCAAATGGAGATCAGAGCTCCTCACCCTACAGAGGCCAGAGCAAGTATGATCTGACAGCTCCTGCACTAGCTCTGTACCACCAAGAGGACTGCTGCTACACCTTGGTCTTCCTACTGGCTGTCTGCACACTGAGGGATGGAGCCAGAGGAGCTGCCTCACCTGCACCTCACCTCTGAGGACCCATAGTTTGTCTGACAAAACGAATTCTTGATAGCCCGGAGGTGACTGGCAGGAGTAGAACTGCTTGAAATCCTTCACAGCAAGAACTCCTCTGTCTGTACAACACCTACAAAAATAGTCTCGCCACCTGCTGGAGGCTTCTGTGGAAAAGCCAGATAACCAAATTAATCATAAAGGGGTCTTGGAATTGTAGGAAAAGTGGTTGGACTAAGATCCCAACAGTATCCGGGAAAGAAAACTGGGGCTTGGACTCTGGAGGGAGTTACCAAAATGAGACAGGTTAGACCCTCTCCGAAATCTCACAGCACGGGTCCTGGGGTCCATTTTTCCGCTATTGTCAGCTGGGGAAGAAATGGAAATGTTTTTTTTAATATGAACTGATTTGAAAATGACCAGTCCCAGAATGGAGATGCAAGGGTTCAAGCAGCAGAAGCTCATCTGAGGAGAAAGCCAGACCTACATATGTGACTACATGGGCCTCTTCTGGAAGCCAGGGTTGGGATTTCTGTAATCATTGCTGAGCATCTCCATATGTGGTCATCATTATGGGCTCCCTTTAATGGGGAGAAACAGATTCTTCTGGTGGATACTTCACCTCACTCTACCACAAATGATTAAAATAAGCTAGATGTGTCACACCATCTTATTGTCTCCTTTTTTCCAGTGAATGTAAAGGGAGCCAGGAGGAACTATCTCAGATGAAGTGGGGACATAAGAAGTTAACTGAGACAAATAGTGTGTCAGTGGTACCAAGACTTCTGCTAAATAACTTTCTCCTTACTGTTGTCTTTTTACAGACATATGCAATCACATCTCAGCAGACAGGAGCCGATCCCTAAGTATACCTTCCTAAGATGCTGTAAAGAATGGTGGGCATCGTGTGGATGATGCCTTCACTGTGAGGACATTGCCAGGTGAAGAAAACTGTTAATGTTCAATACATGTTGACTCAGGTGAGTTCGAAAATTTCTCTCAGGAACAGTGGACACCTTGAAAGTTCAGCACCTATTCACTTAAGTTAAGCAGCTCTAGTTTAAATAGGGAAATGAGGATCATCCTTTCCTGAACATGGTACCTGTCTGGTGCTGGGGGAGTGAGGAGACAGCAGAGGGCTGAAGTGGAGCTTCTTTGAGACTAGCTCTCAAGAAAGTTCTAACTTGCATCTACTTGAAGAAGTGGGTGAAGAGGACCAGATCTGTATTCATGCTCCATAGAGATTAGCCATATGCATGTTCTCCATTTCCTGGGGTTTCCTGAAATGTTCAAAACAGGGTATTAACTACACTGATACCAGAGGTTGCTTCTTAGATTGACCCTTACCCTAATTGACAGAGCAATCCAAACTTGCATAAAGGACACTAACCTTGAATATTATCAAATTCAGAGAATAGTTCTGCAGATCCCCAGAATGACCTACAGCCCAAATCCTTATTTTCAAAATCATCAGTTTTCCTGGTTTCTTCTCTGAATCACTCCTATTAAAAGAAAGCTTCATTTGCCTATCCTCAAGTAGACATAGAAGGGAAATGAATGAGAAAGCCAAGAAGAGGTTGGTGATGGCAAATTACACCCCTGAAAGCATTTTTCCTAGATACCTTCAAGGAAGATGAAGGCACAAAGTCATCTTCTATTCTCAGCTGCCCCTCTGAAAAGTCACATGGAATACTTCTCCAGCCAAAAAGTTACTCTTGATTTTCAATGAGGAAATCAAAAAGGTAGTATGACAAGTCATCTCACAGCAGTCCGATCAAGTATAACATAACCCACCTGACCACACTGGTTATTCTACTCAACCTTAGTACTTCATCAGAAAAGTGTCCTGCACTCCTCTGAGTGTAAACCAGTGACGCTAGATTAGTGTCACTCACTGAGGGATGAAATTGCTCTAAGGTTAAAAGTCTAGCTATCATGTGTGTGATTCTTGAAATGAAAGGGAAACAGATCAGGCATCCAGGAAGAGCTGAGTTCCAGGGCTGTTACAGCAGTGTCATGTCTAAAGACCAGTACTGTTTCAGATGACATTTATTTTATTAAGTAGAGTCCTACATTAAAAGCAGAAAAAAGCCAAGAAATTTTGTATGACCTGTATTACACAGGATGAAACCCCTCCAAAACATCAGTGTCCCAGTCCACTTCTCAGCCTGGATGTAAAATTCTGCCCCCTTGAAATCAAGAGCAAGTTGTTCTGTGGTTCAGATTTTCCACTCTGGATTTTCCTAGCAGATGGGTAATGGGGAAATAAGGTATATGGCCCATATTGTCCAGAAATGTATGGCACTGACCCAGACTGTCTTGAGATACTTCTCTTCCCATTCTCTTGCACAGGGAAGAGGTTGATTACTGTTTGGTGTTTAAGCAACTTCAGCACTCATGACCAGCTCCTGTGACAGTTTTTCTGGGCGGACAGGCCCAAGACCTCCCAAATAATTTCTGTCTTCACAGAGAGATGACAGAGTTGATGGTTCTGGTTCTATTTGGAGTACACCAGGGGCTCATACCAAACTTCCCTACTCTTCACAGCCTTTTCCAGGTTGTACCAATTGATGGAGCTGAAGAGATGGACCATGGCTTTACCAACATTGATCACACAGTAAGAGGTGCTTCAGAGCACCTCACCAGCAGCAAGGACAGATGTATGCCCTAGTGAGAAGGATTTTTTTTTTTAAGCTGGCATCAAGTTGGGAATAGGTTGGCAGGGTGGAAGCACAGTCAAACATCTGATAATCACTGATGCATCTATCACCCAGCAGAACTGAGTCTTCATTATCCTCAAGGCCAGAGGACAACATTATTGCTGCAGTGTTTTGTCACCAGGCTACTATATTGAGAGGTGGCAGCATGTGATACAATATTTTTAAGCAAGTTATTCTAAACTCCACCTGATTAGTAAACAGATAAAAATACGGGCTCAATTCCACCTCAGAGATAAAGAACAGGAACTAGACAGTGGGCTAAACTTGATCTGTTGGGTCAACAGGGTTTTGCTTGACAAGCAAGCTGTGTTTCCTTTCTCCTGCCTGCCAAAAGACGACTGAGATGCCCAGTTTGGAGCAAATCACCAGAGCATTACCTAGGGAATTTTCTGAAATACACAATAATGGAAATCAATATCCCATAATGATGTAACACAGGAGTACAAGAAAACTGGCATGTTTGGTGTCTGTGACAAATTCTGAGTAGTTGATTTCTCTGTTTTGCCTTAATTGCTGCAGATTACTTGACCATATCCTTAGGAACAGGGCACAGAACATTTCAATTTGGGTGACCATAGTTAAGTTCTCAAAAATCAATAGGCACTGAAACAAGTATGGCCTCATCTTCAGAGCTCATGAACATCCATAAATCCCCTAACCTTAGCTGCTATGGAAAATAAATGACATTTTTATTTAGATGGTAGGATTTGAGATATTAATTTTATTCACTCTGATATAAGAATACAAGCCACTGTGCTTGCATAGGTAATTAACAATCCATGTGGGGATTCCTTTTGAAAAGACACCCGTGATGGACCCTTATCAAACCAAGCTCACTGTTCTTGCTTTTCAGATAATGGTTCTTTTCCCACTGGCTTAACTGAGAAAGGTGGCAGATTTATCTCCCAGAAAGCACTTCCCTACAGCCTGTTATCATCACCTGTCCTCATTTCCAAGAGTCCTACCAGCCAGTCTATGAGCCATAAGGCTTCCCTTCCATGGAGGGAACGTACCATCCCCTTTGTGGTTTTTGTTTGCTTTTTTTTTCTCTTGTTCTGTTTTCAGCCAAATGCTATGTTTTCCCACAACTCTGCATCCTCATCCTGCATCTCATTTTCTACTTGCCCACTTAGCCCAGCTATCCCAAAAAACTGTGAGCATTCCAGCCTCCTTTGTGCCAACAGCCACTCTTCCTTAAAATAATTTCTCAGAGCTTTTCCAAGTCTTATTTAACCAACAAGGCAAGAAAAATATTCTTACTTCAACCCTAGTTTCTCAAACTCAAAGTCATCAGTTCGCAAGCAGGACAAGGACAGATTCAATTTAAAGAACTCCAAAATGGCCTTTTTGCCTATTGAATTCATTGTAAATGCCTGATTTCCACAGAAACAAGAACAAACTATTAGAGAGAAACTGAAGAGCAAGAGCAATAACCCTGGATTAGGGCAAGAGCAAAGAGTATGCGTGGGAAGAGTACCTAGCTTGGCTAGGCAGCAGACAAGGGAGAGCACAGACTGCAATCATTCACAAGTACAAGGAAAGTATTATGGGGGTGCAGCAAGGAACAAAGCACAACATAGCAGTAAGAAAATCTGAACTGGGCTCTTAAACGTAGAGGTTGCCAACAAGGGGGTGGCCAGGCACACAGGCCTGAATCACCATGCACAACAGAGTGGTGGACACAGCCTGATGTCAGTGGTGGACCCTGATGGCCCACATAGCGTGGTGACACAGTGTTACTAATGAATTTCCTGGGAAATCCCCTCTTGCTAGCACTTGCTGAAACAAAACAGTCGTCTGAAGTCAAACTGAATGGTACTGAAATGCTTCAAAGAGTCTGAGTGATGCCACAGCCTTTTATCAGGCTGATATAGCTCAAGTAGTAACAAATCAGACAAGCTTTGGAGCATATATGCCCTCTTCAGGTCTGACATGAGGTGAGGTGTTGGAAAAGGTTTCATGAGGCACCCATCTGCAATTCTGGGTTTTGAAGGTGTGAGAGGCACTGGTTGATGGAAAAGCCTCCTGTGAGCCATGGAAGTCCTGCTGGCTAGAGTGTTTAAAACTAGGCAAAACACTAGTAAAGGTAGTTTAGTTTATAAGTGTATGCCAGAAAGAAAAAGGGAACAGATGGGACCTCATAAACCTTTTCCATCTCTAGTTTTCAGGAGCCCCTTTCTATTTTATGTTGACCCATGCATGCATACTATATACATGAGGGACTCAGCAGAAGGGTGACCCTACCAATATTTGTAAAATGTCACTTATGGCTACATTTGGTTCAAGAAATAATGACATTGGTAATAGTCATAGTGTGAACTGGGGGCTCTGAGGAGACCCAAGCTCTGGGCCAGAAGCAGCAGGGCTTGGGAAACCCATTATGAGTAAGTCTTCAGCCTGGGCTGTCCTGAAAGAGGGAGGGCAACAAACACCAGAGACCAAGCTTTGCATCTGGGTGGGTTTGTGTCTTTGTTAATGAAGCTAGTTAGAGTTTTACCAGGTCTCTGTACTTGCTCAGCCAACCTGGTTTTATGATAGAGGACCTTAGGCTACAGAGCAAGAGGGTTGCTTACTCTCAGCTGCTCCAAATGGGCCAAATTCACTAGTCTCAAGCCCTTCTAGGTTCATTTGCCCATTTGCTGGCCACAATCATTTAGACCAGCCATGAAATTCATCTTTAGATCCTTATTTTTAAGTACCACAAGTCCCAAGTTTTGTTTCCACCTCAAGTCAAAAATTATGCAGAATTCCTAATCATTAATAATTTACATTAGGGGATGGTGTGGCAGCCAGTTAGATTAACACACTCAGATAAGTTCCCCCCCTCAGGGATGCTTGAAGCTCAACATGACCTGATCTTACTGCTAGAATATCTTTTTTCTTGTTTCCTTTTTTTTTTTTTTAACCTTCTCCTTCCTCTTTTCCTACTACTCTCTTCTTTCCTGCCTTTTCATACCTTTTTCCCTCTTTTCCTCCCTGCAGTACACAGTCATCTTGCCTTGTCCTTCGTACGAAGACCTGTTTTATCTCAACAGAGCAAGATTCAGACAAGATGACCCAGAGTGGGTGCTCACAGCTTCCAGGCCTCTTTCAGACACTGCTTAGCCTAGCAACTCTCTTCCTCCTGCAGCTTTTTATCAAGGCTCGCTCTGGATTTGATTGCCCCCAGCCTTTAGGACTGCATTCCGCCACTTTGATATAGTGCAATGCCAATTATTTCAGCTGTGACATGTGAGGATAAAGTTGGGGAGGAGGAGGCTGAATAAGTCCCTGAGAAATCACACTGGCCAGATCTTCAGAAGCACTGAAGAAACTAATTCCCTTCAAAATCAATACTGCAATGCCGTTGAGAAATCAAAGCAATGTACTTGAACGAGTGCAGAGCTGAATATACTTGTGAACAAGTGTCCTGATCACATACACCACAATGCCTGATCCCCTCTCCCTTGCAATATTACAAGCCATGAGGAAATTAATTGCAGTCCACGGGGCAGTGCAATCATAAAGCATGGGTAAATGAGTGGAGAATCAGGGCCAATAAAAATATACTCATGGTGATCGAAATACTCTTTGCCAGCCCATTTTTTTCCTTTTCTATTTTTTGTCCTCTCATCTTCATGCTTAACTTCACTTCCCAGGCTTCCTAGCACTATGATTATTATTATTGCTATTATTATTATCATTGTTGCTTTGTGGGCTGAGAGTTGCAGATCTCAAGAATAAAGCAGATGTCAGCAGCTCTGAAGGATCCTATTCTATTACACAGCAGAACAAATGAGTATGTCAAGGAAGGGCTCTCCAATCTAACAAGAAAACAGCACAAACAGACACAAAATAAATAAATAAATAAACCCTGCGGGGACAGGCAGGCTAGTTCTGATTAGATATTATGCTAACATGATGCCTACTTTCTACGCTAACAGTGTTTTAATACATTTAAATGATACTGGGGAAATAAGTCATGAAATAAGAGGAGAAGCCTTCATGTCAGAAGTGATTAAGATTATCCAAGGAGGCCAGACAGCCTCTCTCATGGAAACAAGGCTCACAGTGAGGGATTACGAATGTAGCCCAAAAGGTATTTACATAGTGCGCCCAACGCCATCTCATTTACCTTTGCCAATGGCTATTTCCTGGCTGCTGGAAGAGCTGTCCAACTCACAGGGAGGAGACCCACACTGATATCTGTACCATAGCAAAGTCTCAGCCTCTGCTGAGGCTCCAGGATGCCCCTGGATTTTGTAGGAAGATGCCACAGAGGAGATGCCTGAGCAGCCATAAGAGGGGCTGGAGCCAGCTGCCACACTGGCGCCTGCACTTGACGCTTCCAGAGGGTGCATGCCCACCTCCTCCCTTCCTGCAGAGGGGCCATGAGCAAAGCTGAGCTCTTTGGAAATGCACATTTCCAGACCAAGGTCATAGTCCTTAGAGTATTCTCCCTCCAAACATTCTGAGAACGGAGAAAACCAAGTCTTTCCTGACTCAACCTGTATGGTCTTGTCTTCCTCCTCTCCCCATCTACCTCCCCATGCCCCCCCATCCCACAGGCAGGGAGATGTGTTTTCTCTTGAAGGGCTCGCATAAAAAACCTGAATACACTTGCTTGTCAAGCTCCATGCAGCAATGTTAATACTGCTTGTGAAATTGCAGCCTTGGAAGAGCCTCCATCTCCAAAGTCTTTGCAGTGCTGGTAAATGACCATGTATTAGCTGCAGCCCATAGTTTGCTTCCTGCTGTGGTCCATCCTGTAATTTTCCTTGAGATTACAAGCTCTGAATGAAAAGAGGACTTGTTTTCCAGCTATAGCATATGGAATATGGATAAGGGCATGAAATCTTGAATCCATCAAGAAAGCAGAGACTTTTCCTTTTAGGACCTAAGGCTCTAAGGACCCAGGGCTGGGCTGGGGGCTCCATATCCTGCAAGCTGGAGTCTGCTCAGGCACAGAGCAATGATACTGATCCCAATTACCAGTAACATGATTCACTCAAGTGCTCTGACAGATAAGCTTTGATGAGCCCTGCAGCAGTAGTTTAAGAACTTCCTGGTGACCCTCCTCCCATTACTCCCTTTGCAGATTTGGCAGATGGGAACACGTGTCCTCCTGTGTTTCTGCCATGGTGGAGCCTGGTGCATTAGCTTAAAAGCACTGAGACACCACATGATGAACTGGAGCTGCTGAGACTTTGTCACAGGGGCAGTAACTTGTGGTTGATGGACGAGGCAGACAGCTGGATATGAAAGTAGCCTAAACTGCCACAAAAAGACTTGCCAGCTCATCTGTCAGCCCTAAGTGAGCAGTGAATCAAACTGCATTAGCTTCTGCTCCATACTGCACAGCAGCAGTTGTCAGGAAGATCATGCCCAGTACGCACAGGGGGGCATCTCACAACTCAGTCCTCCTTTTGAGGGACCATGAAGAAAGTGAACAGAGGAGAAAACAAGAAGAGGACTTGAGAAAACAAGAAGAGGACTTCATGATGGCCTAACATACAACTTTATTTCTTTAAACCCAGACCTTGAATACAAATAAGCTATGGCCAACAGCAAGCTAGAGTCATTGCAGTTTAAAACCAGCTCAGAGGCTTGATTTTATGAAGCTGAGGACCTGGGGGATGCTATGCTTCATAAATGACCCTACTACCACCAGTCTGAAGATGAATTCCCTCGGGAGTGTTCCCCAAACACTGGGGCCAGTGAATGACAGCATCAGCAGACCTGGGAGTATGATCTCATCTCATTTAGCAGACCTCCAATAGTTACTGCTTTATCCTAAACCACCTCATGGAGGTAGGCAGGGGCCTGTTCTCCTTCTGGATACTAACACCTGACATCTGAGTCTTGGTGGAGAGAGGACTGAATCATGTTTGCATCTGTCCTCTACCAGATTTCTTCAGTGCCTATAATTCATCCATACCCCATCTTCCCTTGCCCATAAAGCAAGACAAGTGAAGCTATTCACCTTTTCAAAACACTTTGAGATCAATAAGTAGAAATCTTCTCTGTGAAACAGGTGGTATTATACTGAAGTAATTCAACAAGAGTTTCCTGGGGCAATGGGTACAGTCCTGGCAGGGATAAGAAAGGCAGCTGAAGTGGAGATACACGAAGCTGAACATTTAGCTACAGTCTGCAGAAATGGAAACATCTCCCCCACAGCCTTCAACTCCAGGCACTCTTCACCACCTGGAAATGCACACACTTGCTAAGCCACATGGGCTTTTAACTGCTTTAAAGGGTCCTACTATGACCTTTAGTATTATTAAAAATCTTGCTGGTAATTGTGCACAATGAAATTAGACCCCGTCAAAATGATGCAATATCGTTCCTATCTCATAGGGTTTTACCTCAAGACACTGCATACACATTCAGACTTCTCTGCATCTAACACTCTCCAGCTATATTTTCAAACTCACCTGAAAACCAGGAGGGCTAGAAGCACTTTTTTAAAGGAATGCTGTAATTTTATGTAATCACAACTCCAGAAGAAATCCAGACTCCCTAAACATATATAAGGTTTATCCTAACCCTATAGAGATGAACATATAGGCTACAGAAGGAGTAAATGAAAATGTGAATTATAACAGTGAATTTCAAATACGTGGAATTTTTCTGCTTTTTTGTTTTCTTCTTTAAGTGTAGCCCTAAAGTGGGGTTTTCATGAGAAGACAAGCAGAAAATCTGGAGCCTGAGAGGAATTAAAGAAGCAGACTTAGAGATGTGCCCATCTGAATACATAGGTATAGATATATATACAAAGAGTTATGGCCCTAGGAGGATTCAGTAGAGTTCCCATGAACATCAGGCATTGTCCTAGATACAAACAGGAATGGTCTGGGTTTGTGAGGATATCCTGAAAAGATAACAGAGGTTCTTTTATCCTTCAGAGAGGCTGTGTTCTCAGCTTGAGATGAGCCCTGACCAGCCAGTCTTCTTCAGAAGTCTCCTGCCCTTCAAACAAGGGACCACCTAAATGAGTGGTTTGAGAATCATTTATGATGAAGAGTAACGAACAACAGTATGGGGAAACAAAGGAGAAAATATGACATACAGGCAGGCAAGATAACTGTGGACAACTGACAAATTTCATATTGAGAAAGATACAGGGAAACACATTCAAGAAGAGAATGCAAAAACAAACTCTAGACCCTACAGCAGAAGACAAAAGTAGGTCAAAAGTATGATAATAGGAGGAGAGGAACATTCAGCAGTTTCTGACACAGCAGATTTAAGTTCAAAGAGGATGTCACAAATCAGGAGGCCCATGCTGCATAGCCTCAATGGGATGGGGTAGAGTGGTTAATGAAGATGGTGGAGAGTGCAGAAGACCCTTCTGTATGCTCAGGACTAGAGAGCCTCAGGTCTGGAGGTTGAGGGAGAAGGAGCTCCTGGAGTACAGAGGAGGTTAAAGCCTGCACAGAGATGGAACCTAGGATATGGTGTGAACCTCTATGGAAAGGGAATGGGTATTTAGACATCTAATTGTATTTCCTTGAAGTATTTCGTTAGGAAAAACAATTTGTTAGGCCTGAGTGACTTCTTGGAGTAAATCAATTTGCTTGCTGTTCCAGGAATGACCATACAACTCACAGGAGCCAATGTAAAGCCAGTTAAAGCTGGCCTGAGCCATACAAGTGGAAACAAACTGGTCGATCTACACCCCTGGATGCTCTGCACGCTAGTGATACTCTTGCTGTTTGTTCCAGGAATTAAAATGCTTTGAATTTTCATTATGTTTTTTCATTATTAATCAGTTAGTTTTAGTCCCTGTTTACAAGGGAGTGAGAACACAAGGAATGCAACAAGCCAGGGAGGGATGCAAGGAAGAGTGTTACAGCTTTCATTGTGTGAACTTAATTAGGGCTGACCCTAATTAACACTGACCTTCCCTTCCCTGGCAGCATTCATCTGGGGATCTCAGACACTCACCTTCCTTCCTGTCATTTCTTTTGCATTAGGTTTGGAAACTCTCCCTTTCATGGGGACGGAGCTGAGGCACACAGAGCTGGAATTGTTTGAGACCACTTTCTGACTAAGTTGTGGGTCTGGAAGAAGTATGGGCCCAAGAAGTCCTGGCTTCTTCTTCATCCAGCATCACCCCCAGACACCTCTGGACCTCCCATCCAAGCCTAAAACTACTGGAAAGGAAGGTTGAACAAGCAGCCACTTAGAGAGCTGAGTGTGCCAAGTATGGAAAGAAAGGGGATGCATGGCATAACCAGAAGCACCATTATGTCACCATATGAATCTATGATGCATCCACATCCTGAAGAGTACATTCTGGTCCTATCCCCACCCCAAATGACATAGCATAACTTTCTGCAGGAAAGGAAGGGCAACAAAGATGGAAAAAAGTATGCAGCTGCTCCCATGCAAGTTACTACACAGATAAAGTAGCAAATAACTACCGAAACTTGAGAATTTTGTGGCTGGAAAAGAGCCTGCTGGGGAGAAATATATGACAGAGGTGTACAGAAGCAGGAAAAGCAGAAAAGCTATTGCATGGGAAGAGAAGAGCAGAGAATGGTTGCTCAATGTTTCTAGAAATCAAGTAGGAGGCAAATGAAATATGGCAAGCTCAGAACAAATAAAAGGAAAGGGGTGTATGTATGCATGATTTTTAAAAAAATAGAAATTGAACAAATTAATGGAAAACATCCTTCATGGATTGTTAAATCCCTCAAACCACTTCTGACCCCAGGAAATAACCAAGTCACAGTTTACTAGAAGACAGGAGACCATACCTGGTGGTTACTCACTTTGTTCTCATCCTCCTCCTCTAAGCCTCTGTTACAAACCAGCATCAATGTGGGGCAAGGCAGCCCTTTAACATGACACAACAGAGCCACTCAGGTGTCTTTAAGCTAGCAATTAGCTGTTCTTTCACCTGCCTGTCTGATTAAACTGCTTTTGAAGAGCATTTACCTTGTTGCCATAGGTCACTTGCAGTATGAGGTAAACCTTAAAATGACATTTATGACTGCCTGGTTGCTAGGTGTCCATTGTGTCACTCCTACAGACGTGCTCTTAACCTTTGAACTCTGATTTGTATGGGCACATCCTATTTTCAGGTTGCAACATGACATTTGCATCCACATCTTCCAGAGGTCTTGGTGCACTCAACTGTGAGATGCCCAATGCTGGGCATGGCTGGGGAAAGGACACTGAACTGGGCAGAGCACCTGGATCCTCCAGTGAAGCAGTCCTTACACTTCAAGTTTTTCTTCCCTAGTCAGCTGGCCTAAGCTGTCCAGTTATGATCACCGGGTTTTGTTTTACAAGTTCTACTTCTTCCAAGTGAAAAAGGAGACCTGGGGGCTGGGGTATGTGGCATCAATGCAGGGAGAAATATCTGCTTATGGAATGCAGGTGGCTTCAAGATCTTTTTTTCCCCCTTTTTCATGAGAAAGAGCATTCCCTATGGCTACATACACAGACATCAGATTTAAAAATAGCCAAGTTCCACCTCGACTGTGGGGGAGTGAAAGACAGAAGACAGATGCATTGGCTGCCAGCTAGACTTGACATCCACTTTTTCTTTCCTCACCCTGGCAGCCAGCAGTTGCACACGTGCACAGGTAAGGTCCTCGGTGACAAAGCATACCGTGTCTGCCTCCCCTTCAATTCACTAACTGCTGCACCCCAGCCACATAAGCTATTTAGCATTTAGTGCATCACGCATGGATCAAAATCACCAAGTTCCTCCTATTTGTGCTGCCTAATTCACAAACTACTCACTAGTCATTTGCATGTGCGACTTGTTAGCACAGGTTACTGCCAAGTAGTAGTACTTTGTAGTAACCTATTGCAAAGGTTACTACAGAAATCTCTGTTTCTGGCTTGGTTTGTTAACTGCTTTACTGCCTGCTCCACACGGTCCCTTTCCCTGGCTCCAAGGGAGAGAGGCTCAGAACAAATGCGTGTGCATTTGCATGACTGGTCATACTTGCAGACTCTGGCCCAGGTCAGCTTGAGGTGATCAGCTGCTTTCAAGGAGCCAGGCCTTGGTCCTGCTGCCTTCCCCCTGCTCAGGCAGTAGGAGATTCCTCCTCTTCCCCCTAACGGGCTATAATCCACCCACTATTTATGCTTTCAACCAAATGCATTCATTGAAAACAGAAGGCACTACTGCCCACATACTCAACACTACTCTTTGTGTACTCATCAGCAGTAGAAGCCACAGTAACACAGCAAACTTCGCTAATTTGTTTGCAAAATGTTTACAAGCGTGTCTTTATGCATTTACCTAAATTGGATGGCTCATAGAGAACTCCTTGCCATGGGAAATTACAGATGCTGAAAGTTTACATTAATTCAAAATGTAACTTGACAGACTCATAGAAGAAAAGTTTGCAGTGCAAAGTTTCAATGCTCTGCATGCAGTGCATTGAACTGCAATTAACTGTCTACCAGGAGAATATTTGGGGGCAGTATCACTGTAGATTTATGTTACTCTCATAGGTTTCCTAAGCACCTTCTTTTGGTACTGCTGAAAACAAGATGCCTTTGGTCTAGCCCACTGTGACCATTCTTGGGTTCTTTTTTGTGATTTCTGTGATTTTAGTGTGATATGATTTCTAATACACCTGTCCCAGAAGCATCCAGGCAGCATTAGGATCTTATAGATACACTCAAAATCATGATATGTATTTCTTGTTCTATATTCAGAGCTTGGCATGCTAAGCATCTCATTTCTAGGCTAGGATTATGGACAGATAATGGGAAATATCCCAGACCAGAACCACCTTCAAAGTAAAGCATGCTTAGTCTCTTCTGCATGACGACAAGGTATTCAAATCAGTTCTGTTCAACAAAAAAAAAGAAGGTTTCAGAATTGATATAGCCGCTACTAATGAATACTGACCTAGGAAGGGCCAACAGATGTCTGGGTTTACTCAGGCATGTGTTCTCTTTCTGCCTGAAATGTTTGCCCAGGTGGAATTTTCCCATTTGTCCAAAATTTCCAGACTTCTGACCAGAGTAGCAGCAATAGCTGTAGCTAGGTGCTGCATGACCGGAAAGTCCAAGCTAATAACTGGCGCATGCAGGCACATCAGCTGTACAGCACACATGCATACATCTGTTTGCAAAATCTCTACCTAAACCTGATAATATGATAACAGAGAACTCCTAATCCAGGAGGCCAAGATATAACAAAATCCAGTGACTGGATGCTGAGGGTATGCACGCTCAATTTCCATATCAGCGTTTTCAACGGTGGGGAGAAATGGCTGGTGGAGTAACTTACCAAGGATCGCAGCGAATCCTCCAACAACAATGTTTAGACCAAGCACGAATACTGTTTCTGAAAAATGCACGTTCATCCATACAGGTAGTAAGAGGGAAGTCCTGTGGCCTTCAGCCTGCAGAGAGATGCCCACAGTGATTCCTTCTGCCTTAAAAACTCTGCATCATTCTCCATCTCCTGAGACACCCTACCCTCTAGAGAGGTGTGAATATTAGCTAACATTGTGAGGATGATCTTTAGAGATGTCAAGACAACATGGCGGGGAAAGGTCATGACAGCCACATGATGTCACCTGGATCTCTACAGTAGCACTTAGAGCTTGATCTTAATATCATGGCTCCTCTAGTCCAACAGGCAAAGGAAAAGAGTGGAACCAAAGCAGAGACCAATAGACAGGAGCCAAAGGCTGCAACTATGTAAAAAGAATCAAGATTTTGTCCAAAAGCCATGGATTTCAACCATTACTTAGCCTGGAGACTACTGGTTTAAACATAGGAGACAGGCCCACTCACATTTGCAAGGGAGCAGCTGAGGGGTCCTGCCTGTCCTGCAAATGCTTGCAGACCTTAGCCAGGGTGGCCTTGCATCCAGACCTGGTGTCCCCGGTACCTCTGTTCATGGCTCAGAAGAAAACCTCTTTTTCCACCTTTCCCAGTTTGCCAGCCGTTCCTGCCAGCAGCCTCAAAGCTCCTGACCTGTTATTAAAGCAGCCTCACTCCCACTTTCTAGAGAAAGCAAACATGACCAGTGGAAAACAAAAAGATATCATCCAAGGAAACCATGGGCAGAGGCACTGAGCTATATCCAGCACAGATTTTTCAAAAGGACAAGGATTTTCATGGCTCAGTGTTCTAATTTGTTTGACCGTTTATTTCCAAGGAACACATCCAAGAGTGACAAGCTCCATTTATTTCAATGGGCAGCATATGCCAGCAACGTGAATGGCGTATGCTATAAAAGAGAATAGATGTTCTCAAGCATCCTGGAAAGCTGTCCTTTCGACAGATAAAGGACACATGGAAGTGCAGCTCTGCTCTGACAAGCAACGCCATAAAAGCAGCATTGTGGGTTCCTGCATTTGATGCCTCCCCATGGCGGCCCTGTGAGATTTGCTCAGGCTGCAAGTGAAAAATTATTTTCCTAATACCTGGCCCAGTGCTGGAGAGCCCAGATGGGTTCTTTCATTATTCTGCTTTGCCAGGCCATAAGGACATCTTCTCAGGTTAAACTGCTACTCCAGTGCTGCACCCTTTCAGACTTCTACCGGGTACGTGCCAACCCAGGCTATTCTAACAAATGACATTACCTTCAAACGTTTGTGTGACATGAAACTGAGATGTTCACACAAGAAAATTCCCTCTTTCCATAAAACACCATCACATGGCAGCACAGTTTTCAGTCTTGTCTCTTCTGACTACACCCTGAAGACAATCCTCTTCTGAATCTTGCCTTTCCAAACCCCAATCTCACCAGCCTCTGAAAAACCCTGAGTTGTGAGTCTCTGTTGCAGATTCAGCACCACCTATCACTTGATATTGTTTGGTGGCCTGTGATGCTTTTCTCTGTCTCATGGCAGTGGGCAGCTTTTATTTTCTATCATTAATGAATCAACTAATATTAGCTCCATGCTAGGTCTTATTTAGTGAGCAGTCCGGGTCATAAGGTTTTATTGACTTGTCAGCAAGCCCTGAAGTCAAAATAGAGTGATTTTCTTCTTTTTTTTTTATTTCAGTGAGATGGCCCCTACAAAGGTGTCATGTGTTTTTTTCTGATACAGTCTTTGTCTGGCCACCTTTCATTCTCATTAAACTTATGAGGTTGCAGGGAAGGAGATGAGTGTGGTGTGAGCTGCAATCCCATCCACAGGAAAACAGTTGCACTTCTCCTATACCTCCAGCCCTGCAAGCAACATCTCAAGCCAGGTAAAGAAGAAAAGATGCTCACGACACTCTTACAGCCCTCCAGCATGGCAAAATGTAATCCCAGATTCTCTTCCAGGAGATATCTGTCCACTTGTGCTTCAAGGTTCACTATCATGCATTTAGTCTGCAGTAAGACCACAGCCATACGATGTCCCTGGATATCCACTGTACAAACTGGAGGCCCTTGTTATGCCTCAGTTTTTCTTATTCACTTTCTCTTCATCAGGTGCAGCTTGGAGACCACAGTTTCTTTTATGGAGAAGCCAAACCACTGCTATTCATGCCATTGAGGTCAGCTTTGATACCATTTGGGAATTTCAGCCTGTCTTGATGCAGCGAGGTGCTTGCTTAGTGAAGAGACCAAGCATAGGCTTGCCCTGGCCATGACTGTATTGGGGGATACAAGTCATAAGGTGACCTTGCATCTATGAAGCTTCCTTTGGGACCATACTGATCTGCAATGTGCAGATCTCTGCTGGCATCAAACTATATTTTAAGAAAAAAGACACAGAGAGCTTGAGAAAGAGCTTTAGTCATCCCTCCTTTGCCAAAATGGTGCTGTTATAGTTTCCATCAACTGCACTTTTGCCTCATAATTTCTGATCATGTCTGGTGACCTCCACATCCAAGCCAGTCAGCCCCAGGAACGCTGAGCTCTGGAAACCAGCCTCTTCCTCCAAGTGTGAGTGGTGGGAGGCAGGAGAGCTCTCCACTGGAAGAATTTGGCCCTGCTTCTGGGCTTTGGAGCTCGCTCTGCTCAGAGAAGAGCCAGGCTGTCAGCTCCAGCATTTCTGACTCGCTTCTTAGGGCTAAAGATACAGAGGCGACACCCTGGCCCTTGCAGGTCATGTGAGAAGATTCGCAGTATCCCAGCAGGACTGTTTGGGTCTGATGCTACAGACCTGTCATGCCCAGGGCAGGGTGGGAACCTCTAGATTTAACACATCTGGGAGCAGATCAGTGGGGTAATCAGATTACAGTGACAGTAAATAGCACTTTATGAGGTGTCAGAAATGTCCACTCATAACCAAAGGGCATCGAGAACCAACTGCTTGGTCTCTTTCCGGAAATTAAAAATAAAAACTAAACCATGTGATGACAGCATCTGCAGCAGAGAGCAAAGTGGTTTGCATGAATTAGCAGCTTCCTGGCTGTTATCTATGGCAGCCTTAGCCAGCTCTTGTTCCATCACCTGCAGCTTCTGTGGGCTGAGGCCTCAGACCTTGAGGAGTACCGCAAGCCAAAACAGCATTGAGTCACAGTCAAGTAAGTGCTGGAGAAGGTCTCCTTCACAGCTTGCTTCTTGAAGTGTGGGATGGTGGTCATTTGATGGAATGGGGCCTTGGGTCTTGCATTGTAGAGCACAGTGACCTTGAACTGCTCAGATCCTGATCTCCAAAGAGCATTTGTGAAGGTTACCAGAGAGCTGAGATTAATGGTGTTGTGCCACAGCCTCCATGATTTGCATCTGAATCTTCCTGGGAGGGTAGCTGAGATTTTAGTTACTTAGCTTCACAGTAGCAAAGGTGTTTACTGAGTCCCTATGCCTAGGAACTCAAATACCGCCCCTCCCCCCAAGCACCACTGTAAACCCCCTTTCCATGCAGACCAGGTACCTCACAGCAATGCCTCCCCACTCCCCTCAAGGCTGGCAGGAGACTTTCTGCAGATCTAGGAAGGCCCTTGTCAGAACTAGCAGAGAGGTGGGCTGAGGACAGATGCATTTCAGACCCTCCCAGCCAGAGGCTGTACTGAGTTTCTACATTCTACCTTCCACAAAGGGTCTTTGACAAGCATATCCTATGGCAGCCAAGGACCGCTTAGCCAAGCATCTTCAGAAGCCCGCTAGGATCTTGTTGGATATCCATTAATCCAGTGCTGGTATGTGGAATCAGAGAACCTACACGAGTGGCAGCCTCCTGCTGCCTTGGAGACCTCGTGTGAGCAGGGGAATGGAGATAAATTCCCACATATCCCTCAAATAAATGTCCATGAGGACCCTCTTGCAGGCATTTATTTTGCCAGTGGTCCAGGTGATATGCAGAGAGATTGTATTCTTTGTCTGAGTATCTATCACTTTCAAAGAATTTGACAGAAACCAAAATTATTCAGGTGTGTTACTCATTTTTGTTAAGGTCCTGTAAATCATATCAAGAGCAGAACCTCTCCACATTCAGAGATCTCCCAGCCTGTTGCATATGTTTCTGGATGAACCACGGGACCCATGCAAGTGTTTTTCTGCCACTTTGCCCCCACCCATCCTGCTGATGGGACCCAGGGAGAGAAGCATCTCCGGCCAGACCAAGCACCCACAGAGCTGCTGGCGAGCAGCCGAACCAGCTCTGCTTTGTGTAGGTGACCACCTCACCAACCTCTCCCACCGACCCTTTCAGGGGGCTCCAGAGGGAGCTTGCCAGCACGGGCTTCTGGTACAGAAAAGCCCCCAGGGAGGAAGATGGTTACACCACGAGAAGCAGCTACGGCCCCCATCTGATGGGGTCTGCAGGGAGGGAGATGGGGAAGATGGGATGACAGCAGAGAAGAGGCTGCTAGCTGGGAGGGGTCTGGAGCAAGTTGGCAGTGAGAAGAGTCACCTCAGTCACAGGCATCCCCTTGGCTCTGGCGCGAAGGGTCCTGGCTCCATCCAGCCTCTCGTGAGCAGAAAAGCCACAGACCCGTGGCCGGCTCCCTCGCTTCATTGTCTGTGTGCCAGAGTGGGGAGGGTGGGGGGCAGAGAGGGTCTTCCCGGTCTCTGGCAGGGCTGTGCCTGCTGTGCACCAGGACTGGGGGGTGGGAAACGGGAGACAGGGCAGGAGGACCGCAAAAATAAATGCACTAGAAAAACAGTCTGACGATTCTCCACAGGCTCGGTGTACGTGATGCAAATTGATGTTTAAAGCTTATTTATTAGCTTGCATGGGAAATGCCAGCGGTGTTTTTCTAGATCAGTGGGTATCCAATATTTTGGGGGGGGGAGACGGCGGCGGTGGGAGCGAGCAGGGCTAGAGACAGTATATCCAGAGGCTAGGGTTTATATCATGGGCTGCTCTCGACTGTTATAATTTGTGGCACAGATTCAGCGAGAATCTGATCTGCTGAAAATATTTGGGCTGTGAAAACTCCCACACTGTGACAGATGTCAAGTCCAATTAAGTGACTCGTGTCCAGGTTTCTGTCCAATAGGCTTTCCCATTAAATATCAATTTAAAAGGGAAAAAATGCCGTCCCCTTTTCTCCGAGCCTTTATCTCTTCCGACCATCTCTAGGCTAAACCCTTTGGTACCAAGAGCGGATCCGCACGCATCTCCGCACCGTCTGTCTGTCGTCTCGCCCCTGCCACCTTCCGCACCCCTCCTTGGCTTCTTTGCCACTCCGGGAGGGGTGGGAGGAGGAACTGCACTTTCTTTTTGTGAGTGTGAGCGCACCTTCTCCTGCACCGACGTTATCTCTCGCAGCCGCTCCGAACCCGCGCCGAGATTTTCCTTTATTTTGTTTTGTTTTTCTTTCCGGCGTTCGCATTTCTGCCTTCATCCTCACTCGAGAGATGCGGGAGGAGTTAGGAAGCTCAGGGACGGATGGGGGTTCCGTTTACCCTTTTTTCCCAACCCCTCGCCAGCTCTTGAAGGACCAGAAGAAGAACTAAACCAAACATTTATTTTCCGACGGCGTCTCCCCCTCCAGCCCCTCTCCGCCGGACCGGTGAATTACCCAAACCGCACCTTACA
>VZZY01016197.1:330662-350658 GCA_013400335.1 Eurystomus gularis
CCCGCCCGCTCCCGCCGGGGCTTCTCCCGCACGCTGCGGCCGGCGGAGAGCCCGTTTTTCGAACGAGAAGTTGTAGAACCGGATTGTTTCTTCAGGCTGTCAAGTGCCCCTTTCTATATATCCAAAAACATCTACTTGTGACCTTAAACGTGTGACCCATGGGTGCAGTTAAAAATAACTATTTTTTATTTATGGTAGAAGGAGTTGACAATTTATTTTTTTCAAGATTTATTTATTTTTCAGAGTGGTGGCAATTTTACTTTGGATACTTTGTGCCAATTGGTTTCTATAGTCGGGTGTTTACACTTTCTCCTATGGAATATTATGTTTAACTTTATGAGTGTTTGTTGGGATCGATACAGTGTTCCCTTTCCCTTTTTTTTTTTTGTTTTTTAATTTATTTTTTCCCCTCCGATTACATTGCACTTGTGTACGACAAACCTCCCCCTCATCCCCGTTTATAAGTATATTTTATATATATCAAGGCATTTGTTCCTGACCTTTTTTCTTTCTTTTCTCGTGTGGGATCGACAACCACTAGCACTTAACTAGGAGAGTTTTTTTTAAAACTTGTTGTTATTCTGATCTATAGTTATGTCTGAAAAGTACTTTGCAAATCGTTTATAAGGGAAGTAGTTTCTTTGTGGGTGTATATGTGCGTGTGTGTATACATGCATGTGTGTGGGAGTGAGCGTGCGCGTGTATGTGTGTGGTATATTTTTAGGAAACGACATTTTTCCTAAAAAAAAAAGAAAAAAATAGAAAGAAAGAAAGAAAGAAAACTAAATCCAGGACTGCTTTCCTTTGTGACAACCAAAAAAAAATTCTACAACCTGAAAATGTTTCATGTTCTTTGCTGTGAATCTCTTAAAACAAGAAGCGCATTTTAGGGATGAAAGAGAAAAAGAAAAAAACACATCTGCTATCCAAAGATTTTAGTCTTTTTCAGGGTTTTTTCGTGTGTCTCTGTTGCTTTATATAATGCAATATTTTGTAGTGAAAATAGATAAATCTGGTTTCTATCTGATGCGTTTTTCATATCTCTCATGAATGGTGAGCTGTTTTGCATATAAATAAAAGTATCAAATAAAAGCTGTTTTTTCCTAATTATTTTTCCCTGTTGCTCTTTCTGTGAGATGGAGACGTGATGCCCTTATTCATAAGGATTGCAAAGGCTTCTCAAGTCGTGCATGGGAAAGCTTCAACAGGTTACCTGCCCCTTCCTAGGGAGACTCAGGCTGCGATCCCTCCACTGCAGCTCCTCTCAGCTGCCTGCACTGCCCAAGTGCAGAGGGGCACAGGACTATTACTAGCACTTGCCCCCAGTCACATCACGACTGTGGTCACACATTTCAAAGTCTGGGCGGTAAAATCAAATCTGATGCTTGCAAGCACCTCTTTTGCCACATTACTCTTCGATGTGTCCGACTTTGCAACCCAAATGTACGTGTCTTGTCCTGCCCGTGAGCACTAGATTTTCTTTCTCTTGTTTAAACTCAGTTTTGATCCCTCTGGCCAGAGGGATTCACTACTGAAACCAAGTGAAAACCTTGGGTGCTTTTCCTTTGAAAACCTCAACCATACTACTTTACATAAGGCTTCACTGCCAGAGCTTGCCATTTAAAACACAGCACAGGTACAGACTCTGTAACAGACAGGTTACTACCTGAGTAATGTGAGACCTCTGTGCTATCTCATTTATTAAATCCTTTTCTTGTTTACTGCAAGAGGTTAATTTTACCTATAATTTGAATATCGTCAATGACTCAGGCGGCTGCCTCCTACATTGTTACTTGCTGGAGAGATAAAACCCTTCCCCCCCCTCATTTTTATGGCTGACACTTTGCACAGTGGTTTAATTAAGTGTGAGCTTGACCAGCTGAAAAGCTCCATGCAGAAAACCTGTCAAGAGAGGCTGTTAATTCCACTTTCTACCAATGCACACTTCCCACGTCCCAAGGGAGCACATGCAGGTTTGGTAGCTCGATGCTAGAAATCCTGCATCTTTCGGGACTGAAATAACACCACCAACTTTGGAGCTGGTTTTCTTTGGGACAGGCTTGTTTCTCGGGTTCTGTCAATATCTGGACATCAGAGTGAGTTTGATGCTAATTGCCTGAGTGATACTATAAATCTTGCCACCCAGCAAGCCTTCATGCTATCAACATTCGGGAGGACTCAGTTAATAGAAAGATTAATGTATGGTTTCCTTCTTGAGCGTGGGAATGCACGTTTTAGGGAAAAGAGCATTTTCTTGTGCAATGCAAATTTCAAATGCAAAAAAATGCATTACCTTACTGTAAAGTATGGTGGCTGCAGTCACTGGCTGTTGATCCAAGCACATGGGCTGTAGGATATGGAGGTGTGAACCCAGCATCCGCTCTGGTCACATTCCCCACTCTGGGGGTCTTGCAAACACATCAGGTCGCAGGTTGAGAGACGCTCAAGCTAGGTCCGTGCAGTGAAGATGCTGTGGACCAGGCAGCAGTTATTAGCCCAGAATCTCAAGTTTCCAGCTACGGGATCCTGTGCCCAAGTGATGAGTCAGTGAGCCCCCTGTTTTGTGAGCATAGGAGAGCATAGCATGGATATGTGTGGGAACAACTCAGCTTTGGAAGTAAGAATATCCTCTGGGTCATCCCATTCCACCACCCTCTGAGACATCAGAAAGCCTGCTTGCACTCCAAGAAAGGGCAGGAAGGGCTTTGCTTGACAGGATCAAGTCTCAAGTTTAACCTGCAGAAGGATCAGGGCACTTGACCTGAAGATATGTCCGTTTCTGATGGAAGAAATTGTTTCTCCCTACAAGCCCTGTCTTAATTCTGTCCACTCACCACCTTGCCTATATCCTCTCACCACCATCATCCCAATCACTACTATTTTTCCTGCCGCCACCAAGAAGGAAACTCATTCTCATTTAGCAGTTGATGACTGGTGAAAAAAAAAAAAGTAGGTTTTGCTCCCCCATTGCACCCCTTTTTTTCATTCTTGAGAAAGATCCGAGTGTGCGTACAAGCTACAAGGCCAACGCAATAAAAACGCTGCATGGCTAAGTGCTCAAAAGTCTGGATTTACAAAGAACGGGTAAACAACTTTAACTCCACCTCATTGCAAGTCTACATTTGATAGCAATAAAGTCTAATTATAGAATCAAAGTTACTTTGCCTATGTCTATGTTCCCTCAGCGATACAGGAATGAATGATCTTGAATGACAATATTATAGGAGGAATGGGGTGGAACTGCTCAATGGAAGTTTCTATCATGCACGGCCAATCCAACAATTGGTGGGGAAGAAACACAGTGTTAGTATTTCCTGGTATTTTAAGGACTAAAGCTAAGATTAAAGCTACATTCAAGTACCTTCCTTTCACATATGAGGAGGAGGTCATCCTATGAACCATGAAGAGAAGCATACTCAAAGGCAGAGAAGGCAGAGCTCTACCTCTGGACCTTTCACTGAGACTGAAAGAGCTGCTTTAAGCTTGACTCAATCCAATATATAAAACATTGCATGGAAACCTCCAGCATTCACACAGAATAAGTACTTCCAAAGGATAGATCTCAAATATCCCAGTACAAGGTACATCCTGTGCATCCTTAACATAAAGTGATAACACCTATTAGGACACATTTGCAGACTTTTATGGACACACATGGACATGGGGTGTACTGCACATTCACATTGGTATCATTAGGAAACAGGGCATCTAATGCATTCATCTGAACCCTGGAAACAGATCCTGACTCTGATACAGCAAAAGAGGACAGACAGCAAGCCAAAATAAATGCACTGATTTCCACAGGACTGTACACCTAAGGGGGAACTGTTTCTATGAGTTTCGTATACTTTCCTAAGAGATTAAAGGATCTAGAGCACAAAATATTCTAAAATATAGACTCGCATTTATGCTGCTATTAGATACAGGTACACGTAAGGAAAGATTTCTAGATATGTCTGATCTGTGGATCATCACCCACCAGCAAAGTGCATGGTACACGTGCATTCAGGATGACACTACTCCCCAGCCACAAAGTAGTGCCTTATTGCTTGCATTAAAAGGTGGGTGAACCAGGTAGGATATTACCACTGATACTCACAGCAGAGAAATTCAGAGGGTCTTGGATGTGATTTGATATCTTTGCTGTATTTCTAGCAAAGAGTGTGTACATGTAGGAGACAGAGAGAGGTGGAGTGGGGGAGCTGAAGAGAATGCTGCATATGAAATCCAACAAAGAAATAGATCTTTTCCATTATATAGCCATGAAGAAATACCAGCAACATTCTAGCTATCTATTCACATATCTATCCATCTAGCCATCCTGTAACCCAATTAACCCAGTCCTTTTAGGGTGAATAAGTGTGTTCTAATATCAGCCATTATTTTTCAGTACTCTCAGTTTATTCTCCAGGGTGGGACAGATCAATAACCACAATAGCAACCGACCCAAAAGGAAAAGGCAATCTCCTGGTACTTCTTATTTATTTCTTCAGAGGCGATTTTGTTTTTCCTGCCTCCTCCCCTGGTGACGGATTTTGCCTTTCCTGCCCAGAATGGCCATGTTGTTTTATCCTAGGCTCTATTTGCATGTGGGCTTCAGATTCATCTTTGGCTCCTTGCACGGTTTGGGATGAGACCCTCCCGTCCCCAGAGAGGGGGGCAGGTGTTGCTCCAGTCGAGCGAATGGAACCAAATTACAGGACCGTCTGTCGCCTCCTTTGGGAGCCGGCGGAGGGAGGGGAAGAAGGGGAGGGGAGCGGGATGCCGTATGACAGAAAGAAAAGCAGAACATCATAGTGATGCCGATAAGAGCTTGAAAACATGAGTCACCCCAGCCCACAGCCCCACCCAAAACCACGCAGCAGCCACCTGAAAGAGAAATGTCAGGAGCAGAGACAGAAATAAATTGAGTCACTGGGCTGGAATAACTCAGGCTTAAAATGAAAGAGAGCTCAGACCCCGTCCACTTTCAGGCGCACATGCGCAGGCACAAAGTTGAGCCAGCTAACGCTGCTTTTTTGTCAGCTCCCTGCTGTGTGCTTTGATGTCCCCTCTTCTGACCCTCCAGAGCAGGCTCCGCTGCCCACCACTGCTCTTCACCAGCTCCTCGAAGGCCAGCTCTGCAATCAGCTCCTTCCTTCTCCTCCTGCCTCCCCTCCCTCCAGCCGCTCCTCCTGCCCTCCCCACAGCCACCCTGCCCTTTGAGGTCTCTGAGAGTTGCATGACTGCCCTTTGATGTCCTGCTCCTCCACCACTACTCCAGCCCATGCCTTCCAGCGTAGCCGGTCCTTGCTCCCGCTGGGAGCTGCTTGGTGCTCCAGCTCAGGGGCAGAGGAACAAGGCTGGTCTCTCACTTCCTCTCTGATCTGTGCAGATTTTACCCAATCGGCCTGAGTGAGCAGGTAATGTTACAGAAGTTAGACTCTTGTCACGCGCACCTGGCTGCTTCAGGCATTCTTAGCAATTTAATGCAATGCCCCCACCCTCTTTGTTTTCAATGCTTCTTTCCTCCCAGGCTTTCCTACAAACACACACACATTTGTGTGTGCAATGATAGGTCTTGGGGTGGCAGGGCACAGAGTCACTTGGAAAGCAACAGGTGACAGTTGTTTTGCTGTTCCTCACTGAAACATGAAGATGATCACAGAAGAGAAGAGAAAGCTGCCCTGGGGAGTATTCAGAGGAGACCTGGGAGAAGGGATGAAAAAAGGTGTCATTAGAAGTGCTTAAAGCAAAGCAAAAGCAGTGCGGGAAGAGACAAGCAGAAGAAGACAGGTCATGTAGGCAGAGGGCCCACATAATGCAGAGACTGGGTATCACATGAAGGATTTTGCATAAGGGTTGTGGGGTGCATGTGTGAACCTGGGGCACATGCAGATGGAGCAATGAGAAAAAAAGCCCTTGAAAAGGCAGGCAGGAAACATGGGAAAAGATGGCAGCAGAAAGTTGTGAGAAAGGAGACAGATATGAGCAGCTGGGTAGAGCTGCTAGGATGGGTGAATGGGGAGAGGATGCTCCAGCAAGCCAGAAGTAGCAGCTCACTCAGGGGACTAAAAGCAAGTCCACTCCAGAAATGGACAAACACCAAGCAGGGAGGGAACTGGAAGGAATCTTTAATTAGACATTCAAGACTACTGAGGAGACATCACCACAACTTTAATCATGGCCAAAGGGATGGATGGCACAGCAATATTTTTTCAAGGACCAAAAGACAAGGGGTTTGTCATGTATCATCCATCCTCCAGAGAAGCCCTCTGTCCTTCTCCTTGCTCAAGGTTTGTAGCTAGAGCCACAAATCTGTATTGGGCTTTCGTTATTGCAGATAATAAAGACAAGGACTGACTATGAAAAATTGCAGAAGGACTGTGCAAGACTGATAAAACAGCACAAGAAATTCAATCTAAATGAAGTGATAAGGTGAGGCACGCAGAAGAAGAACATTTCTAACTTCACATATAACTCACATGTCCTGAGCCAACCATAGAAGTAAGATCTTGTATTTATGATATATTGTTTCATGATAACATCAGCTTGGTTCTTGGTGGCACGGAAAAAGAAAACGAAATGTTAGATATTATCATTGTAGAGAGAACAGAACAGGTAGAGAAAAAGACAGAGGAGGATCATTGCACCATTGCATAAAACCAAAGTCCGTATCCTGAGTATCATGGGCAGCTCTGGTCCTTCAGTCTTCTAGTAAGAATACAGTAAAGGTCCAAAAGCATCTGAGAATGACAGCAAGGACAACTCAAAGCACAGAGCAGCTTCCACATGAGAAATTACCACGTGATGATTTTAAAGAAAGCTACCATATCCTAGTTAAGAAGGGGATGATGGAAAGGGATCAGTTATTCCCTGTCTCTTCCAATACAATTTCGTAGCAGGAGGCATCAAATGAAACTGTTGGGTGCCAGGTTCAAAACAAACAAAAGGAGGTGTTTTGTCACACCATGTGCAGTAAAGCTGTGGAGCTTCTTCCTCAGGATGTTGTGAAAGCAAAAATGTTATAGAAGTTCAAGGACAGAAGCTCACAGAAGAGAAATCTGTTGAGGAAGTTTAAACATGTAGAAGTTGCTTCCAACCCAGGCTCTCCTCAAGCCATAAATGGCTGAAGGCCAGCAGACTTCTAGCAGGAAATATCATATATACCTCCACTATTGTGATATTCCCCAGGCATCTGGTTTTGGCCCCCATTAAAGCTGAGATGCTGGGTTAGATGGATGTTCAATCTCGCTCAGTGCAACTGCTCTTACATACACCTTCATGATCTGAAGGAAATGGATCTTTGACAGATGCCAACTTCTTCCAAGCATCAGTCTCTTTGGACCTCAACACAAAAGCTCTCTGTATGGGGAGTCCCCAGTGGGCCAATGTGACAAGATAAATATGATCTTTTAGATAGAGAGAGAGGAGGACTTGTTCCCTGGGGCAACAAGCAAAACAAACACAGTTTCCCTGAAAGTCAAAGGGTTAGAGCTTGTTGTCAGACACATAAAGGTAAATCTACAGCAGTTCCACTGATCTCAATGGAATTACTTACGATTGTCACCAGAGTGACAATCTTAAGAAGGATCCTGAAGATAATTATGGTACAGTGAGATGGTCAAATGCACGATGGGGTCCTGCCTTGGATTTGGTCCCAGTCTTCTTGTCCTGATGTTTTTTCAGTCCTTACTTGGACAGGACTGCCTTCTGAACAGGGAGGTCATATTAATTAAGGTCACAAGTTCATACCTTGCTTGAATTGCCCCAGGCAAACCTAAGCTTAGGAGACCTTAAATAAAATTTATCTAGCAAAGTGTTTAAGAGAAGACAGGCCTGATGAGAGGCTTGAGAGTTTCTATTCAGCCATCCTGGTCATCAAAGCCTACCAAACTTTCACATACTTTAGATTCAAGCTGCAGAAAGGAGAAAGCAACAAGGAAGAAGAATAGGAAGGGGAGGTTAAAATGGTGACATAGAGAGGAGTGAGAACAGGGGAGTACATGAACTAGGGAGACGAACAGTTGATCATCTTCTAAGCTCATCCCTCTGGGACTTTTCTAGGTATTCAAAAGTGTCTCAGTCAGACAAGCAGTCTCAGACACCCTGTGTAGTTATTCAGACGATCCCACTATAAACAGATCAGCCAAAAATTTTGTGGCCAGAGGACATTTCCAGTATGAGCCAGGTCTCGCTGCTCAGCTAGGTGTGGAGTCTCCAAAAGTGTCTTGGGGATGCTCATCATGGATTTTTTGATGGGGAAACAGAACATAAAAAGGATCCAGAGATTCAGAAATTATCTCTAAAGGCAAAAATCACTTCCCTGTACATAGCCATATGACTGTATCAAAGCCTACACTCTCTAATTCAGCCTACATTAGAGGCTTTCAAAGAAAGTACCTTAAAAAAACTGCAGAGCAGCCTCCTTGGCTCTCCCAGTCCAGGGCTCCCCCCACAAAGCTCATTTCTTGAGAAGAACTACCATATTTCTTGACCCATGAAGTAGCTTCAGACAATGTACAAAGTAAATCAGTGCAAGACTTCCTGACTCCATTTGCCCTGTAACAGTATCCAAGATTTGAACCTTACTCTGTAAAGGTGAATTTACCTCACTTGATCTTTTCTTGAATCACTCTTAAAGCAGCTCTCAATGGTAGGTTTACAGTGCATGCTTGACCTCCAAACACTCATAATACCTCCTCTGTATCATTTCAAGACATCCAGGACTCTTGCTACCAAACAGCTTGCTTCTCAGTAGCATCCAAGAGGCGAACGCACTACATGAAACAGGATTGAGAGTACAGATTGACAAGCTCCTAGAGTGCATAGTATTATGAGGGGCCAAGGCCAGAGTCAAACCACATCAGTCGCACAGGGAATCTAGCACAAGGCTGCATTGTAGCCAAAGGGTAGACCTCCCCTTGTAACCTTTTTAACACTGCAGATGGTGCCAGTAGTCTCTTAAACAGTTCCATCAGAAACAGAGGTTCAGGTGAGAGTCAGCACAGTTTGAGCTATTGAGGCAGATCCTAGTGGGATGAATATTTCGAAGTCTCAGAATATGAAACCCAAGGAGCATTCATCAGCAGTTTCAGAAGATGGCAAGGGCTAAATGCACGGCGAAGCTCGCATATGGCCCAAAACACAGTCTCTCTAGGGTAGGGTTAAGCCATACGGGCAGGATGGCACAGAGAAACCTGCATTGTTTGCTAGTGTAAACGAGCTGCAATAGCATTCATTGCCTTTCGACTCAGACAAACTGAATTTAACTACCATGTGTCCAAGTTGCAGTAATCTGGATGCAGATAGAACTGAAGTAAATTGAAAGGAAATTGATTTTACGTGACAATGTAGAAAGGAAAAGCAAATTAAGATAAAGATGATTAGGTGGATTGGAAGAACCTTGTAAAAGATAATTGCATTCAAAACAATAGTATCTTCAGCAGGGGAATTTCTGTCAAGTGAAAGTTATACCACTATCATACTCAGAGAAGTGTCCACACCAAATTTGCTCCTTCTTACTTTGCACTGTGGGTCCTTGAGTTTCTTTAAGAGTTGCAGCATCTGGCTTGACTGACACCAGCAAAGCCATTTCTCTGAATCTCTGAATCTCACAGCCAGTCTGGTATTTCTCTGTGTCTCGTACCCTCTTGGGAGACAACATATGCTTCCCTTTTCCACCCTTTACGTGTTTAGACTGCAAATGCACTGTCAACGGTACAAGGACCTGACCCACCCAGCGGGAGAATTCACAACCTGCCCAGTCTCACCCTGTCTCTGAAGCTGACCAGTTCTCCCTAGCTCCCTCCCACCATGGGAGGTATATAAACTCTTGGCTAACACAGGTGCTTGCTCAGTCCCATGAGGTGACTGAGCTACTCTGGTATGTGCCCCTGGAGAAACAAGAACTGGCTCATACTGTTTGAGAGTAGTTGCACGGGCATCTAATCACTATTTCTAGCAGTGGCATCTGAAGCAGAGAAAGGGATCTGAGCCGGATTGTGTTTGCCCATCTGTAGTCAGCCAGCTTGTTAAGGTGTTATTAGATCCATTCATCAAACTAGGAGCCAGCTTTCAAGTAGTTTGACATCCCAGGCTGTTTTGAACCAGAGCTGTGGTCTAGCCTCTACTTTATTGCTGGTCACTGTGTTATGAGAGCAGAAACTCTCTCTAATTGCTGAGCGCGAGTAAAAGGTTGCATCATTCAGCAAGTACTCAGAAGCAAGGAGGTCACCATCATCCACTCCTGGAGTGGATGGTACAATATGGCATGGGTCTCCATATGTGCTGCACCACAGCTGTTCTTGCCTGCTTGTCCCAAAAGCCAGTTACTGGTATGGTTCACCATACAACAGGATCCCTACTTGACATCCCTGCAGCACAGAACTTTGAATAAATACCTACAAAAAGTAGAAATATCAAGTTAGTCTCTGAATTAGCTGGTCCACCAATGCTGATTCTACTGTGTCTTAATGTCTCCTTTGGGAGAGCAACAGCACAGCTGGTAAGCAGCAGTAAGTCTGTTTGTTGTGGTCATGTTATATCAACCATCTCATCATAATTCTGCTGTCTTTGTCTGAGGACCTTCCAAAAAAGATGGCTGCCTCATTCCAGCTTCATTTTTGCTGGTGTTGTGAGAAGGCGGTCCTTATTTCTTCACTGTATACTTCTGGCTGACAAGTCTATTTGACAGTCTCCTGTGGTGGTACAGCTAATCCTACCATTTGCAACTTTGGCTCCTATAATAAGGATGCATAATAGCCACTCCTAGGTCCCTGAAACACATATTATTTGTTTTATCTTGGCTTTTTGAATGTTAGAGTCCCCAGGGACTCTGATTCCTAGTGTCTTTGTCAGGATTTTTTTTGTTCTTCAGTTTCCTATTGACTACGTAACAACCCACATGGTTGTGGTACCAGTCTGAACAGTGCTGAGCATCCCTCCCAATCTGGATCTGTGTCTTTCTTCAGTAAGTACTTTAGTAGGCCATCCAATAGACTGGGGAGTACAGATATTTTTGTGTCAGGTATATTGCATCCAGGAAAAATCGCTTCCATGCCTACAAAATCTTCTTGATAGCTGATAATTAACTGGTTTTTGAATGAGTCCTTTATACCTTTTCAGAGCCAGCAATGTTTATGGGATGAGTTTTTGCCTCAGACTCTTGTTCATTTCAGCCTTCATAAACTTGAGGCATGGTTGGAATCCAGTACCTTCAATTTCTCATTTTGGTCACCTCACAGTTATTTGCCTGCCTTCCTTTTGGGGTAAGATGAAGATCAATGGCACATTCAATGTGCTGTAACCCTGCTGCCATACTCCTGCTTATCAGAACCCATATCTGCTGAGGAGGTATCTGTTCTGCGTCTCTGTTTAAGTCCCGGCCTGACATAAGCAGCATCTTCCTTAATGTCTACAAGTTTGATTGCTGTCAGTCATTAATTGTCAATACAGACCAGCATTTCAACCCTTGCTCTATTTTTAATCCTTGTGGTTTTACACAAACTCATATTTCATTCACAGTAATCTTACTACTTCACTCATGGTAACCCTACTATTTCTGTTACTTATCTCTAGATATTTGCCAAGCTTCATCAGCTTCCTTGATGCCACTGGACTTCTAATGCCAGCATGAAACACCTTTGGCTCTTCTCTTTGATTTTTTCAGTTCCTTAATACCATTGATGTATCCCTTTGAACATATTTTTCTTGCCTACCTGGCTGCACTAACTTCTCTTTCAGGCACATCATTGCCATCGTAAGAAATACTCCAGCTTTTTCCAAAGTTGCTGCAAGCCACCGATCATGCTACTCATCTGTTCTTCCCCATGTCCAAATACTACCTCTGCAGACTTAAGTAGCTTCATACCACCAGCCTTGCTGCTATTTTCCTGGGGTAGAGGTAAGATGTGAAACACAGCCTGAATGACAGTCAAAGGAAGGGATGTTTCCCAGAAACAGTGTCGAACACATGCCAACAAGCATTCTGTTTTTCTAAAGCCTTGTGTTGGAAGCCTGCTGATATATCATGTTCAGGTAATATATTTGGGGATCACAAAAGATGTCTCTGATGGCCTGCAATGAAAAATATTCCTTTTAATTTATTTGTTTCACCTCAGGAACTAAAGGAAGAATTTTATCTATTTCACCTATGATGGCAAATATCTACTTAATTGACTCTTCTCCTTGCTCAGTGGCTCCTGATGCTGTAAGTCTATCCAGCTACATTTTTGGCCATTGCTGAAATGCTAAAAAACCTTTTCTATGTGCGACTCTCAGCTGTATTCCCACAATTTGTACTTCACGCTCTCTCTTGTGGTACCCAGCGCCAAAGCAGCCCCACATGGTTAAGCATATTGCAAGGAAAATGCAGCTCAGGGCTGCACGTTCCTTTGCTCCATAGGGATGGGTCACACACCGTGGTCATGCAAGCAAAGGATGGACAGACAGTTTGGCTGTTAAACTCAGACAAAACTCTACTGGGCAAGTGCAAATGAGATTTACTCTGGTTTTCTTTGGAGGCTCACAATCTGGCCAAACTGGGACAGTTTTTCAGAATACGACAGAATTCATATCCCCCGCAGTAGAGGCCCTTTCAAGCCAAATTTCTAGTCTCTGTTCCACAGAAGCTTTAGATCTTCTCAAAGAAAGGCACCGCAAGTCAATTTTAAACTACAGATACATCTGTTTCTTTTTCTCTCTAGCCTCGTTCTGAGAAACTGCTTCTGAAGTGCTTCAGATTAAACTCAGCTCCCCCAGCCCAAACCACGAGAGACATCCACCACAGCCAATCTCAACCTCAAGGGTTACATTTGGCTAGGTTGTAAGACACCGGGAACAGATTCTTAAAATGCAACCAGCCTTGTAGAAAGCATTGTCAAAACCTGCGTTTTCTTGTTTTCTACAAATAGCTGTTTCAGAAAGCAAAATAGAGGAGCTGAAAGCAACCATCTATTGATCTGTACCTATCTGCAATGCTAAGGGCCCTGTTTCTGCCACAATCATTTTTCTGTCTTTTCAGTAAACCAGCTACTACCCTGATCCCTTCTCCTTTCAACCTCTGCATGCACCCACCAGTGCATTAATGCCTAGAAATCACCTCTTGTGGTTGTCTGATGGATGAATTCAGTAAAACCATGTCCTGCTAATATATCAACAGCGCACCGTTAGGTCAGGCTCAAGGGGTCTGCTTTCAAATGATAGACAAGAGAGCAGCCATAGTGTGCACTCTACACGTGAGATGGACCCCCTGTGAGAAGAGGTGTAGAGAGGAGAGGGAATGTGCTGCTCACGCAAATTTTCTACATCAGATTAGCCCCTGGCATTGACGCACAGAAGCAGGTTGCTCCCAATCGCTAGGATTCAAAAAGAAAGGGACACAAAGGAGCAGTGCTGGCCAGTCCTACGATCCCCACATATTGTTTAATCCTGCCCTGGAGAACGATAACTGATGACCGCTGGAATTGAACAATGCCCGTCTTAAACAAGCATGTACCTGCCTCGCTTGGAGTGGGAGATACCAACCAAGGGAGGACTTCATCCATAAGGAAACAGCTCCACCTGTGTGATTGAAACGAGATGTGAGGTACTTAGATTTCTAAAGCTTACCTAAGCATAACCAGTGCTTGTATTCCTTGCGTTTTGAATGTGTTTATTTGCATTTCTATTGGCATGAATAGGTCAGCTTCAGCTTGTTCACTCTTTTTGATCTGTTTCATTTTTTCTGGCTCCCTCTCTTTGAGCCAGCGGGAGTCAGGCACCCCAAAGTGAGGCACCCGCACGCACATCAATAAACTTGCTGGATTGGAAGGGGATGATGGGCACATTTGGTGGGATCTGTTGTGCACCACTTCTGAAAACAAGGCAGAGCCACTAATACAGCTCTAGAAATCTCACTTGAAATTACTGTTTCTGAAAAACTTGGCCAGGGCCAGGTCTTCTTTTGTAAAAGTCTCTCTTCTTCTCTCCAAGATTGATTCTATTACTTTGCTGTGTTTATTGCAACCTGGGTGCAATTGATTCTCGTAGTGAATATTCCTTTAACAGTCTACACTGATTACTCATGTGCTACCTGCTCAATGGAAAAGAATCAGTGAATCTCATTTCTTCACTCGCCAAAGATTCCCCTGCCTCCCTTTGCATCGTTACATTCCTGAAAGCTCTTTTCCTCCTTTTTATTTTAGTCCTGGGTGTCCCCTGAGCTCCGTGATTGCATTTAAAACAGACACAACAACATCATGAAGCATTAAACTAATGGCATTTGAGACCATTTTTCTCCTGTAAACCATTACGACGTCCCTAGAACGGCTGGCAGAGGGCTGAGCACCAGCGCCGCCATCCAGCGCTGCATCCCTCTCTGCTGCTCGGTACCCACTTTGGGATTCGAGGTGCCATCTTCTTGTGCTGCTCTCTCTATAACAGTCCCCGAGAAAGCTGTTTTGATCTTCAGATGAGTTGTTTGGCATGACCATAATGACAAATATGTGAATGGGGGGTTAACCATGAATTGCAAAGTACCCATCAAATCCCCAAGGTGGAGAGGAATATATCTTCCTTCACACCCTTTTGATGTATAGTTAATTACACAAATCTGGAACTGTTACCACGTGCAAGCACAGTGAAAATTGACTTTCTAAGCCATCCTCTGCCCCTCTGCATATGTCGCTTGGTCTAGCCTGATACTGTGCTCTGTCTATACATACGCAAATCCATCATCAGTGCTGTTTTAGACTCTTTTCTGATAATTCAGCTTTATAAAATGTTAGAGGTATAGAACGGAATGTAGCATCCTTCAGGCCTGATGCAGCTTTTTTAAAAAGAAGAAGAAGAAAAAAACTTATTTTATATTGGTTGTTCTTTCTCTTGCCAGAATAAAAGCTTTAGCACAGCTTGAAAGGGTTGCATGTGCTGAAATGTAGCCCAAGGATATGTGTTATTATCCATCCCCTCTTGACCAGCAGGGTCTCGGCTCTCTCTCCCTTTCAGCCTTTTGTTTGAACAGATGGGATTGGGGAACGAAGGGAAAGAAAGGCAGTCTGTTCTCATTAACGCTCCCAGTACACAAACACAAACCTGAGCACAGGGGACCTACAGAACAGGACTGCTTCCACTCCATACACATCCACTGAGACCATATGTACCCGCACACAAAGGCAGACAGAAGACTCACATCGAGCCAGCTACTAGGCATTTACCAAGGAGGACTCCTCACCAACTAATTAAAACATTTTTTTTTCAAAAGCCCTCACAGGTAATTTCCTTTTTATTCAGCTGCACAATTTAAAAACAACCTTCAACCGATGTGGTGTTGAGGCTGTTTTAAAAGAAAGATTGTCATCAAATCAACATGAAACGTCAGCTGGGAATCTTTGTTGTGTCTTGGTCTGACGTGAACTACCTGAAGGGATTTCAGGCTGAACCTGCCAGACCAGTGACAAGGTTCATCCAGCTCAGCCTCCTGGCAAGGTTGACCCTTCCTCTGAAAAGGTGCTCAAAAAACTGCTGTTGGCCCTGATGGACTATTGGTCCACTAAGAACATCTCCTCACAAACTCTGTGGCCAGGTTAGGCTGTAACACTTCAAAGCTCAGCTCTTTGTTTCCATCATGGTGAGGTAGGTTCCTCATGACACACAGACAGCTAGCATGGTGCTGGTGGCACATAGCAACTCATTAAGCCACTCTACTGCAGCAGTACACTGGGTTCAGACCATGCTTGGAGCCACAGCAGAGCAGGTCTCTGACTGAGCAAGGCAAGCTCCTCTAGATACAGAGCTTCTACTGCTCCCCTTCCTGGGTGGTGACCCTCACCACAGCACAGAAAGGATTTTTGGGCAACTCAGGTCTCATTGCCTCCTCCTCCCTCTCGTCAGCTCTGGGTCCATTTGTGCTCACCTGCCCTCTTCAGTTCTAACTGGGTCAGGCCTGAAGTGAAGATGTGCTAGACATCTGCAGCTGTTAACAAGGAGCCCCCAGATCAGAAGCACAACAGGCACTTGGTGGCTCTAAAACAAGCACCAGCAAAAACGAGTAAAGTCAGGAACAAATTCCCCAAATAGGGTCTCTGGTTTAAGGCCCTCAACTGAGCTTTGTATGTGATCACATTTCCCCAGAAGCCTTGCTATGCCCTATTGAACATCATATCTTTATTTAGCTGTTGGGTGACAAGGCTAGTGAAGCTCGATAGTGGCTCTCCTCCAGCCACAGTAGGCTGCTGTGAGCTGGAGACATGGCAGGCTCTTTCCTCAAGTGTATAAGGAAACATCCGTGTGTTATGTCCAGCACCAGGTAGATCTATATTTCATTACAGCCCCAGGCATTTGACATGTAGTCTCAGGAAAAGGGAGCTGTCATTTTTTCCCCAGGTATTGCAAACATAGGGAATGCAGACCAGAAAATGAAGTGGTTCTCCCCACAGGGCTGTTTGCAGAAAGATCACAGAGGGGCCAAGGCAGAGAAGCATTAGTACCTCTGCTCACAAGCTCTCACGTGCTCCCTGGGCATGCAGAGGCAGGTTTCCATAGCCGCACACCTCCTTTGAACATCACTGCACCAACATGTGCTCTTCAGGTTATTGCCAGCAGACAAGTGGCTGGCAAGGCACACCCTCTGCTGACTTTTTTCCCAGGTTCCCCAGTTCCCACAAGTAAGAGCAGCAGGGTCAGAGCC
Organism: Eurystomus gularis; assembly: GCA_013400335.1. Classification (NCBI taxonomy): domain Eukaryota; kingdom Metazoa; phylum Chordata; class Aves; order Coraciiformes; family Coraciidae; genus Eurystomus; species Eurystomus gularis. The sequence goes on from VZZY01016197.1 coordinate 347,311, forward strand.
CAAATGCAGCCTCCCTGTTCCCCAACTATGCGCTGGCACAGAGAAGCTAAAGGCTTCCAGGAGGCAATGCAGGCAGTGCCTCTAGGTTGCACACAAGCTATATCATGGAGGCCCCTGCAATAACTCCATGGCAAGCCACCTCAGGTCCAACGCTCCTCTCACCTGAAGCACAGCTTGTGTCCTTAACCAAGCACCGCTTCAGCGCAGTGCAGAACACAGCTAATAAACGTTGACGGGCGCAAACCAGCAGAAGCAGGCGCAGCACAGACCTCAGATCACTGTCAGTGAAGGCAGTGCAAGTATCACAGCAAAAGCAGCCACGGCCAGGACACATCTCTTGGTACAAAACGATGGTCAGGAGAAACCCCCATATCTCTACAGCACTTCTCCCAGGGCTCCCAGCCCAGGACTGGGGCTGTAGCGCACCCATACCTGTAGTTAGCAACATTGCCTCTAAGGTCTGCCCACACCTAAGAAGCAATGAACATCAGCTTTAACTCCACAGTACTTTAGGCAGGCAGGGGTTAGCAGAAGAGACCAAACCACCAACCACCATTTGCAGCAGCCTAGAAGAACATTGTTGTATCTCTAGGCTGACACTTTGCCCATCAGCACATCTGCATGACACCAAGCCAAGCAGAGTGCTCTCATTGCAAATAACGCCATCCACATTCTGGACTACATTGGGAGGAAGGTGGCCAGCAGATCAAGAGACATTATTAATCCAATCTGCTCAGTGAGGGTGAGGTTGCACCTAGATATTTTGTCCTGTTTTGACCCCTCCAGTTCCAGAGGGATGTCAAAAAACTTGGAAGCATCAACTGAGATGGTGAAGGGTCTGGAGCACACAACCTGTGAGAAAAGGCAGCTGGGCTGTGAGAAAAGGAACTGGGCATGTACTCTGGTGGAGAGACACTACTAGGCAATAGAAAAGCAGCCTACACTTATTTCAAAGGGGCCTCCAAAGATGATGGAGCCAAACTCTTACACAGTCTTAGTTGCCCACAGGCTGTGGAGATGATGCACAGGCTAGAGGGAGAGTTCAGTGTGACAGCTCCTAGAAAAAGGCAGAGCCATTCAGGAGCCAGAGCTGCAGCAGGCAGAATGTGACTGCCCTCTCTCCTAAGTTTTCCTGGGATCAATAGCCAGAGGTCTCAGTTCAAGTCAAGGGTCAAGTGTTTTCATTGAGTTTCAGAAGTTGTGATAACTCCTCTGTGCAACTGAGGCTGCTCCAGAAGTCTCTGTGCAGGATGCTTTTAAACTGGTCCCGGCTCTAGTTTTGCTCCATCCTCCTGCATAATTCCCCTCCAACTGAATGTGGGGCCATGACCATTCTAACCCATCTACAGTATTTAAACTTGGATCACAGCTAATACAAAGAGGCTGGAGACAGCAAGTGAAAAACACCATATGTTAATTACCTTTGAAAATTGCATGAGTTCAAAGCCAAAAGTTCCCTTCATCTGAACTCTGCAGAACTGCTGATATGGATGGAGAACTGAATCTTGTGTCTGGCTGATCCAAGTGCTCCTAAAGTGGCAATCCCCTACTGATGGGGGAGGATAGGATGGCTGGTGGACAGCAACTACTAGCTGCTGTCAGTTTCCAGTATTTAAACCCTACCCGGACTGCCACTCGCTCTGCTCTCACTGAAGTAGCTGAAGCTGGGATGATCAACTTAAATGGACCTTCAGCTTTGCTGCTTGAACCAGCTTCTACTGCAAGTCCACACCTAGTCCCAGCTACATGGAAAACCAAGGCACCCACTGTAGCTATGACAGAATCACAGAATTGCCTAGATTGGAAAAGACCTTTAAGATTGAGTCCAACCGTTAACCTAACACTGACAAGTCCTCAACTAAACCATATCCCTAAGCACTACATATATACATCTTTTAAACACTTCCAGGGATGGGGACTCCACCACTGCCCTGGGCAACCCATTCCAATGTCTGAACGCTATGGCACTGACTGGCACAGACAGACTTAGGTGCCAAGCTGTGAAAGAAAGAGGAAGCTAGAGTGGTTAAGGAGACCCACCTGAAGATGGGCTCCACCTCGCTCCTTGCTCCAAGGCCCAGCTCCATATTGTCAGTAGTCACAAGACCTCAGCTCTCCAGCAGCTGCCTCTATGCATTTGTATTCAAGCCTTGTCTGTGAATGTGATTTATGGTCCTCAAGAAAAACTTGGTCCTTTGGTCTCAGATGGTAGGTGCACAGGGAGGACAGCAGGGAGAACAAGCAGCCCATCTTGCAATCCGAAATGAAATGAGAGGGCTCAGCAGTGGCAGGACTGGCAGGAGGAGCAGCAGCCCCTCTGTGCTGTCTGGACTATTTCCCAGAAGGGACAGCCAGGCCTGTGTAATCAGACTCAGCTGGTAATCAGGCAAAGTCCAAACTAGCATAAAGACTAAATTATCCCTCAGTCCTTCCAGCTCAGGGGAAAGGATATTGATAGGGAAGGCGAGGATGACTGCAGGACTGCAGCTGCCAGCAGCAGCCCATGCAGACACAGAAGCATCTTTCCACCTAACCTGCCCCTCACCCCATTGTCATTCAAATATCTGGTGCCTGGCGTGCAAAGGGCATGTGGAAATCCCCAGCGCCCTGCTCAGCCCCACACCAGCATGGTTGCCGGCACCCTGAGGCCCTCGGGGGGGACATAACACCATCTGCGCCTGCCAGCGTTCATGAAGAGCTGCCTGAAGACCCGGCTGCTTGCTTGCTTGTGTGGTTCACCCCGACTTTCTCCTTTCTCTGGTCTACAAAAAGGAGGAGTGATGCCAGGCTGTCTGAGAAACCATGAAACGTGGGCCCAGCAGACGAGGCTAAAGCTGAGCCCAACTGGCCAAGTAACCAGGGTTTATCCCTGGTTAAATCTTGGTAGACCTGTCCCCACCTGTTCAGAAATCATGGCCCTCAAATTACACGATCATCTTTAAATCAGAAGGCTTAAATTTAAAAAATAGACTTGTGTGTTGGTTTTTTTTTGCTGGGAGGGGGTGACCTTTTTTTTTTTACACCTTAGTTTCTGAACCTTCAAAACCCTGCCCTGGATCATGACTTCAAGTTGCCCTCTGCAACCGCTGGGGCTGGGGGGGAACCTCAGGTTTTAAAAATTGAAAGCCGAGTCCTGAATGTCACACTAGTGGTAAGCCTCCAAGGTCCTCTGACTCCCAGCCACTCCTTCTTACCCTGCAGCCACCCTGTTGGCTGTGCAAACCCTGTTGGTGGAGGCCACACTTGGAGCCTAGACCTCTGAGAATCACAGAATCACAGAATCATTATGGTTGGAAAGGACCTCCAGGGTCATCAAGTCCAACCTTTTTCCTAGCATCTCTCTAACCA
>VZZY01016197.1:351116-404610 GCA_013400335.1 Eurystomus gularis
CCCCAGGTCCTTTTCCACCAGGCAGCTTTCCAGCCACTCCTCCCCAAACCTGTAGCGTTGCATGGGGTCGTTGCGACCAAAGTGCATGACCCGGCACTTGGCTTTGTTAAACCTCATACAATTGACCTCAGCCCAGAGAAGGTCCTGGCTAAAACACCACTCAACAAAACAAGGACCAGGACCTTCCTGAACGGGGCCCGGACTCTGCTGCGGACGGCGGCGTAGCCCCATGAGAGAGCTGCCAGCACAGCTGAGGGAGGGAGCAGCCGCCAGACAAGGGGCCTCACGGGTCAGGAAGCCCTGCACTGGCAAGAAACCAGCACGTCACAGGTGACGTCCTCCCCGCCGCTCCTGCCGCGCACAGGTTGACCTGCTGGACGGACCTCGACGCGGGGTGGTTTGGTTTGATCCTGCGGGCAGGAGCAGGCAGGGCAGGCAGCAGAAACGGCAGCGCGCGGGCAGCGGGCAGCGCCACGCGCGGNGGGGCGGCGGTGACGGTGGCGGCCGTGCCCGGGCTCGGGTTCGGGCTCGGCGGGGACACAGCCGGCACCGGGGGCGGCGAGTCACGGGCCTCACCCTGCCGGAAAGGAGGGAGGGATAAATAGGGGTGGCGTGAGGGTGAGGTCTCTCCTCAGCCTCCCTTTCTCCAGGTTAAACAACCCCAGTTCCCTCAGCTGCTCCTCGTAAGGCTTGTTCTCCAGACCCCTCAACAAGCTTCGTTACTCTTCTTTGGACGTGCTCCAGCACCTCAATGTCCTTCTTATAGTAAAGGGCCCGAAACTGGACACAGTACTCAAGGTGTGGCCTCACCAGCACCGAGTACAGGGGCACAATCACCTCCCTACTGCTGCTGGTCACACCGATTCTGATACAGGCCAGGATGCTGTTGGCCTTCTTGGCCACCTGAGCACACCACTGGCTCATGTTCAGCTGGCTGTCCACCAGCACCCCTGGATGATTTTCCACTGGGCAGCTTTCCAGCCACCCTTCCCCAAGCCTGTAGCCTTGCATGGGGTTGTTGTGACCCAAGTGCAGGACCTGGCACTTGGCCCAATATGTATTGCTGCGTGGGTAACAGTTCTCTGTATGGATGACCCAATAACTTTTGAACTGGTTGGACAATTACCTAAAACTGATGAAAAGGTGAGGGTCTGAAAAATGTGAAATAATGCCTACAGGCCTTCTGAGGAAAGGTGAAGAGGTAGAGGCAGAAGCTGTGTTATTGCCTGTGTTATTGAGCTCTACTGTGAGCTCAGCCCATATTTGAGGTGATGTAGTCCGCTCTACAACATGAATCTAGACAGATAGCTTCACAAATCAGGGGTTTCTCTACATTACTCCATGAGAAATCAGTGTCTGTGCATATATGGGCCAGGAACATCAGAAATTCTTTACTGTGAAGGTGGTGAAACACTAGATCAGATTAGCCAGAGAGGTGGTAGATGCCCTCTCCGTGGAAGTGTTCAAGGCCAGGTTGGATGGGGCTTTGAGCAACCTGATCTAGTGCAAAGTGTCCCTGCCCATGGCAGGGGGGGTGGAACTAGATGATCTTTAAGGTCCCTTCCAATCCAAACCATTCTATGATTCTATGCTTGTATGACCTCTGCAAGTGGGCACTGGTTTGCAAGAAGGGGCAGCCTTGACCAGCTACAAAAAAGCACCCCAGAAGAAACTTTGTTAATTAGAAATTACTGATGTGTGTATCGCTGATAGTTTGTGAAAAACTGTTGATAACTGGATGTATGCTTCTGACCAGCCCAGCCTACCCATCACAAACCAGCCACTAGTAGAAAAGAGAGCAGAAGCCCGGTTAATTAATTGTACCATATCGTGGAAGAAGCTCTATCTGCTTAAATCTGGAAGGACCTTCAGGAGTTGGGCTCTAATCCAGGAAAACAGTGACCCACGTGCTTAACTTCTAGTGCAAGGGCATCTAATGGGATGCAAAACTGAGCACAGGCCTGAGTGTTTTCACTGGGTTCAGGGCTATACAGGCTGACACTTCCCAGAAGGTCAATGTCTTGCAGCACGTCAGCATCAGCGTGGAGATGGATGGAGTGCTGCTTCCTCATTTTACTTAGGCCAATAAATTTCCCACCTGTGTCCAGTAATTTACAGGCAAAAAAAGGCCAAACTGCTGTCACTGGATAGCTATAGATAGCAGCTGATCGTAGTGTTTGGTTCACTAGAGTTCAGTAAGTGCACACAGGAGTCAAAAGGACTTCCTTCACCAAGTACTTGGAGTCTTCAGCAGAATTGAAAAATCATAAATGCATCACTGAATGAGGCCCTGTCCTGATTCATTTAGCTGCCTAAATCTCTGCTTTGTGGGTCTAACCTGGACAAGTAGTAACCAGAATGAACTGTAGGAGCAGCAAAAAAATAAAAGTTTCACATCTTTACAAGACTAGCCTTAAATATCTAATTGTGTACTTAAAACCCCCAAATCTGCTACTTGCAAATGCAATAGCAATCCAGGAATGGCTGCAGCCTGAAATTGGTCTTTAAAAGGGCCTTATGTTCATAAATCTGCAGGCTTTAACTCAGACAAAATAGTAATATAAGTAGTCCAGAAAATGTCACTTTATGGCAAGGCAGGTGTCCCAGATAGCGTAAGAAAAGCTCTGTAATCCTCCTGGGAATCTTTCCCTCTGTACTAGGTTGAAATGGAAAGTAAGAAGGAAAGAAAAAAAAACCCACACAGAATAAAAAGAGGAGGGGAAAAAAAAGACAAGAAAAAGATTTTGGCCAAGGTAGAATGCTAATATTTACTAATTTAAAGCTACCTTTGTTTCTTGCTACTGGCTGGTAAGAACAGAGCACAAACTGCTGTCCTAGATCACTTTGGATCCTCTTCTCACATATGACATTTGCCTAACTGCGCTAACGAACGGTAACTCCAGCTCAAATTACTCCATCCCTGCCCTGTATATCCACACCTGCTAATCTGGGGAGCTTTGTAGGAGATTAGTTGCAGCCTTCAGCGTGCAGATGCTACACACAGCCACGACATGCAGCTCCTTAGAGGTGGAAGAGCCACGTTTGCAGTGCTGGTTCCTGACACCACGCACATGCTCTGAGACAGAAGAGGATGAAGAACAGCATCAACATGAGGCCTCACTTCTTAGCTAAAACGTCTCACACCCTCCAGGCTGACTTCTATCTCCTGCTCACCAAAATACCCCCCATTCAGGGGCCTCCAGCCTTCACCAGGGCCACGGCACTGTGAGGGACCTGCTGAGAGCAACATCATAGTTCACTCTCCCTGTCAAACCATGAGGAATATCTGAATGTTGGCCATGGGCTGGCATCTGGTGGGCTAATTTTCTCTTTGGTACAACTCCACTTGGAATGTACCATGTTGTACAGCAGGAGACGTGCCCTGGTTTTCAGGATTCTCCTTACTATTGGTGCCCACTAAAATGCACCTGAAGAAAACTGTTCACTGGCCTGGAGACAGCCTGTCTCTCATGGGCATGTAACAGTTCACGCTTTCCCTGCATCACTAGAGAAACCATGCACCTCCCCGAGCTTATGCTAGAAACCAGGCACTGTATCACCTGCAGACCCTCTTTGCTCCATCCCCTTTCCTCCCTGAACTGTTTTGCCTTGCCTTTCACCCAGCCAGCCCCAGGTCCTGTGGGAGGCTCCTTGGCACGTGAGGATGGAAATAGGAGCACACCATGTGGAATGAGACCCTGCAACCAGGGGAGAGCAGACCTCTGCAAGCTGGCACAGTTACAAATATGAGCAAACCCACCAGCCCTTGATGGAAGCCATGACCTAGGCTGCAGCCCAGGGATGCTGCCAGGTGGTGCTTAGCTAGAAACCTCAGTCCGAAAAGAAAAGCAAAGCCATGATTTGGCACAACACCCTGTTGACCCCTGAATTGGAAAGACATAGCTACTGCCTTTTTCTCCAGGAAAATGCTGGCTGCATGTTTTGGGGTGTGTTGGGGTTTTTTTGGTGTGTTCTAGGACAGGGCTGGCGCAGGAGGTGGCTGCTGCACTCTCTTCCTTCTAGCAGGACTTCTCTGAGCATTCAGCCTCACCAGGAAGAGCCTCAGCCTCCACTTCCCAGCCTCCCACAGCAGCCATGGCCAATGGGCTCAGAAGTGCTCCATCCTTGGTCGAGAACACTCTTCAGCAACACAAGCTGGTGCCTATTTTAGCATGGCTGACAATGTCTAAGGAGACGCGCATAAAGACTCAAAAGGAGCTGTGAAAATTTTCTTCTGGCCAAAAAGCTGCTCACCATCCTGAATTTCGGGTAGCCGCTCATTTTCAGCAAGGCAGAGATGTGCTTCTTCCTACCATCAGCTGCAACAACAGGTTTTGGCCATTCCTAAGGAGCGAGGCGAGGTCTCCACCTTTTTGGTAGCTTCCAGCACATGGTTTGTGATTGTCAGGTCCTTCTGTAGCTCTTGACCGCAGGTTTCGTGCTATTATTACTGAAGCATTTCAAACAGAGAAGCTTTAATAGAGAAGCTTTTCACTCTTTTGTGGCTGCAGGTGAAAGCTGGAGGGCAGGCACCCAGAAGCTGCCATGCCAGGGAAAAATATTACAGGCAAGACACTTCTCAGGTCTCCTGTTTCCTAGGCTGGCTTAATGATCTGAGGGAAGGGGATACCTGAGTCATTACTTCTGAATTCTTGGGAACGCTGTGTAACTGTACCCCAGCTACATACCAATATCCATGGTGGGTTTGCTGCCAGCAGGGCTTATTCACATAGAAGAAATTGATTTTTAAAATCGCCTGGCATTACAAAAAAAAAAAGGCATGCCCAGAGCATGCGTAAAGAACTGCCTGTAAGACATAAGTACTAACTGGAAGGCTACTCACCCTAGAAATACAAGTGCCTGACAGGTGCCAACGGGCTTTTTAGAGAGGTTCAGGGCCATCCCAGACTGTACAAAGTCCAGTTACAGAAGAGGGAGGTCAAAACGGAGCAGAAATTCAAGAGCAGCAAATCCTTTCTGTCCCCTTACAAAATTAAGGAGCGCGCTAAGCTTGTCCAGCTCATCATCCGAAAGGAATGAGGTTCCCAGTGGCACAATGAGCTCATCCCAGTGAGCTTCACTCACCAGTGCTTCCCAGCCCAGCTAGCTGCACCCTGGTGGGCGTCACGGTCTGAGCAGGGGAGGGGGAAGGTTTTGAGGGGCAGCGCAGGAAGATGGGAGTGAAGGAGAGCTGAGTTGCCACTCCGGTGCAACAGGTGTAAATCTGCTGGGCACAGCTCTGTCAGCAGCAGTTGGCGCCACGCTGCTAAATTAAACACCCTTCCAATCATCAAGTTGGTATTAAATACGCCGATGCTCTCATAGTTAGGAGAAATTCGAGGTGCATGTGGCACCCCAGGCCTGGTAAACCCAATCCTGCCTGGTGCAGGATCCTTGTTTTAGACCTTGGCCCCGGAGGGCTGGGGGGAAGCAGTGCTGATGGTTAATGCATGCATGGGTGCGTGCAGGCAGAGACACAGACATAGGCTTGGACATACCAATTATGACTAAAGCTAGGCAGGAGTCTAGTGATCCCACCTCCTCCAAGAAAAAGGCAGGGGACTGATGGAAATGACCAGACTGTATGCACCCAAAGCGTTTCCAGAAAAGAACAGTGTCAGACCATGTAGTTTATTTCCTTTACCTTATTATTAGTAATTGTAAGATTACTATATTATTAGCAATTGCTGAGGTCCCTGGCCCAGAGCTCAGCCTGCACCCATTCACACCCCGGCTCTCAGAGGACCATCTTTTGGCCACACTTTCACACTGTTGCAGGTCTTGGCTGTGGGTCACTGGGTTTTCACAGAGATCACTGCAGCAAGTTGCCTTCAGATGACCCTTGGCAGACCTCTATATGAAGAAGAAGCTGTGTCTGCTTCCAGCATTTCTCCTTATGCTTTTTGTTTTCACTGTATTGCTCTCCTTCCCACCCATTTCCATCCATGACAATGGCCCCATTTCCATGTGGCCCCAAGTGATGTCTGAGTTAAATTCTTTCTTACCGTTTAGGGTTTATAAATCCATTAGGAGGTAACTAACCCAATCCTTCTGGAACAGTCCTGCTTTTGAGCTTCTAAAGTACTTTGTGACCTGTATAAGGCACAGGTGCCAGACCAGCCCCCAAAAACAGAGAGGTCCAACGGTCTCCATAAGGTAGCATGGAGCAACTTTGCTTGGAGGGACATAATATCTAAAAAAGACTTTCTTGAAATGTCAGAGACCCTACTTGGATCAGAGTGAGTCAGGACTCCCAAATCACCTCGTTGACCTTCCCTTTACAACTTCTATATAATTCCAAGCAAATGCTTTTCTCTGTACTTTGTTTTATTTTCCTCATCAAAAACTGTGTCTGTGTGTCAGAAAACAGGAAGTTTTATAGCATCTTCTTATCACACAGCAGGTCTCAGGACACTTCAGACAAAATGTACAGAGCATCATCAGGCACTGCAAAGATCTCTGGCAGTTTAAAATGGGAAAGAAGGAAGGGAGTGCAAATGATACAACTTTTCTGCCGTGTACTTGCCATCACTGACATGACTGCATTGGAGTACAGGCAATGTAGAGCACCAGGAAGGACTTGTCACCTTTCAGGGCTGAAGGGAAGGGAGAGACAACTAAGTTTTCTTGCACTGCAGAGCTTTTCTCGAGATGATAGTGATCCTCTCAGTCTCCTTAGGAAGGCTCAGTGCATCTCTGAGGCTCCCACCCTAATGATTGCAGTACACTCAAAGTTATTACAAGCTGTGACCTTGCTTGGCTAGCTGGTGGCAAGAGGCGTATTTTCAGAATACTCCTATCTTGCAAAACACACAAGGTCTTAAAAGCTTGAAAAGAGATTAGCTAAAGCAGAACCTTAAATCCTGAAGCCCTGGAAAAAATGCTCACTGAAGCATTTGGATCAGCGGTGGCTGGGGACCTCTTTTACTGCGTGAGCTAGAGAGGACAATGAAGGTGAGAATGGCAGCATGAAGCGTGGCTGCAGCAGCCAGGAGGGAGGAGTAGCAATTGTATATCCCTAACTTATAATACAAAAAATAAAAAAAATCAACAAGAAGGAGATTCTTATTTGTCCTATGTCCCCCCCTCAGCATTTCTACAAACCCGAACTGAAGGGCTAAGGTTGTGCTGTTCCAAACACTTCTGTTGTATTCCCATCGCTGGCTACCTATCCTCACAAAATTCAAAGGAACAAAGTAAAATCCTACTTCAATGCTTGTCAGGGGTGGTTTTGCAACCTAATTCCCCAGAGCCAGGATTTTGCTGAATGAATGTATCCTAAAGAGCCTAGAACAGTGGGTAAGGCCACAGTAAGCTTTTCCTTTAATTCTCTCTTTCTTTGCCCGAAGTTTTGGGGCCAGCTTTGAAGATTGTTTGAACAACATGGGCATCTACCCAGGAGGATGGGCATTGAGTCCCATCAGCTTACTTCTCAGAAAGCTTTCAGGTGGGTGGTGTATAGTTCACAAGGGAAGAGCATCATACTGATTTCTAGAGGTAGGACTGGTGGTTATGACAGAGGATGGTTATGGAGTTAGAGTCGTGAGCTTGAGCTTTGTAGCCAACTTATATCAGAAACTAACAGATGCCAGCTTTGGTAGGGAATGAGACAAATGTCCCAGGACACAGTGCTGACCATATCATTCCCTTGCATGGCACTGGCCACAGAAACAAATGTGTTGCAATCATAAGCAGCTAAATAGGATTGGAAAGACTTTGGACTGTACAGAAAGATAGCACAAAGTATTTGTAATGAACTTGTGAATGTAAAATCCAAGATTTTGCAGAAAAGCTCTTTGCCTCCCTCACCTTCTTCTCCTATGGGGAACTCCTATCCTTTCAGGGAGGATCTGATACACGGAGAAGACTTACGTTGCTGTCCTGTAGAAATGGGCCTTCAACAAAATTCAGATTCCCCAAATCCATGAAGTCTACACACTGTCCTTCTTTTGACAGTGAGCCTACCCCTAAATTCCCAATCTAAAAGATTATCTGAGCATGGATGGACAGCTTTGAACTCCTGGAGCCAAGACAGGCACGTTTCAGTGTGCTGCTATCAGAACCCAGAGAGATGATGAAGAAAAACACACATAACTTAGGGCCTTTGTCAAGTTGTGGGAGAGTCTGCGTCAGTCCTAGCTCTGCTACTGGCATCCTACAGCACTCCAGGGGAAAAAGCATCTCTGTTTAGCCAGAAGTATTTAACTGCCATTCTGAACATACCAAAGCATGTAAATCCAAGATTTCACATCTATATTGTCAGGGTTACAAAGAGATTATCTGCTTTGACTAAAGTTCATTGTTCAGATTTTGAGGAATTCATCCTGATGGTCTCCACGGGTTTATCTGTAAGTCAAACACAAAAATTCTGCCTCCTGGGAAATTCACAGCCATTTAAACCTCTTCTGACTTAGTGAACAAGGTATCCTGAATTTCAGATAGATGCAGCTAGAGCTAAAAGACCACAGAAAATGGCCACTAACAGTCCCACTGAGGATTTGAATAGAGAGACAAAGGGATGGATTCTCCAGTGACTGTGACATCCAGTGTCAATCTGCTGGAGGAATTCCCTTTGGAGCAGAGGTGAAGTCTCTACAGTCACAGATCTTTGCTACTCATGCCAAAGACAGATAAAATAGATGGGTCTGGGGCTAGTGAGGCAACACTGTTTGTGAATAAAAAGCCTTTTTGTTCCTTTTTTGAGAGTAAAAAGAGGAGAAAAAGAAAATCTGACTCTATCTGTTTTTAGGTAGATTAAAAGTTATTCAAACTTGAAAGAAAGCATCTTGAAAATAGCTTGGGCGATATGAAAGTGGAGCAATTGCTGAAAATCTACAAGAATAAAAGGAGGGCAGGAGTCTGGGAAACTAATTTTTAAGTAGCTATAAGCATTTCATTTTTACAACCCTATCTGATGTGTGCCTGCTTTAAATCACACTCCAATGCCAGCAGAAGCCTGCTCCTGCACCCCAAATCCCTGGGGTCCTTCAAATGCAACCAACCAGCCTAGTGTGTGCCTGGTCATCCCACAGACTCAGTTGTGCATTTTACAGTCTAAACACTCAGCAAAAGCCTGGCCAGCCATTGCCACCCCCTGTGACACAAGGCTTGAGTCTCCCACTAAAAGCAATCAGATGTATCCAGGTTTGTCACATCTTCCTCTAGTATGGCCGCCCCTGAAGGGTGCCTCAGTAGGGAATGAATTTCTGAGGCTGTTTTGCTCTGGCTTCTACCCAGAATGCTCAGGCTTTGTCATTAGGACATCAAGTTGCAGGCAAACATTGAACTTCTGAAAAGGCATGGCCAGAAGCTAAGAGAAGGCTTTGGAAATAAGGCCGTTGCCCACAGAGTTTCAGTCAGTATGTTGTAGGCTGTTGAGGTTGGAAGTGAAAGCTGAGGGGGGACATATGCTCCTAAGTCACTCGGGAGATAGGAATAAGTGCTAAACAATGCTCGTCTTTTGCCCCAAACATTGAAATATTCCAGCCATACAATGAAAACAACTGACTGGAGAGAGAGACATATGCACCAAGAAGGGACATCATCTCTTCACCAGTGTGGATGGAGCAAGGTTGTGGTAGAACAACATACAACAGGGGGTCCTGATGAGGCCACGTGTCTGCACATAATTTTGGCAGGGGCATGAGACTCGTGCCCCCTGTCAAGCTCTTCTCTGCCAGCCCCTCAGTGTGCCTTCTACAGCAGATTCACGTCAGCCCCGGTGCTGGCATGAGACCAGTTGGCCTGCTTCCATCTGCCTGTTGCTGCCAGTCATGGGGCAGCGGTGACATCCCGGTCAGAGGAGGGGAAGAGGTGAAAGACTGTGCCACTGTACCGTTCTCCCCCAGCAGCCTGGTGCAGGCAATGCAGCAAAGCAGCAGTCAATGCTGAGGTCCTGGGGAAGGCGGAACTGGTCACCGTTCTGGGAAATGAAGAGGAAGGAATATGTGGAACCATCTGCTGGGAAATGCAACAGAGTTGTGTGAAAAATCCCCTGAGGACCAGCAGGCAGGTTCCATCAGCTGGGAGGCCAGCAGCAATGGTGGCATCTATCCATCACCTTGAGGAGAGTCCTGCCTCCTGCCCCAAGACACCAGCCTGGGCACGTGCCTTCTGCCCTTCATCTGCCTTAGTGTGAAAAGGTTTTGACCACTCGACAGCAATGTACAGGGCTCAGTAATTGCTGTGGGCATGGGAAGTTGCAACGTAAACTGCCCTCTGCTTTGGGATTACAGGTCCAAGGGCTAACAATTCTCCTGGTACCCAACAAGCAGAGAAGGTGCTTCAGAAAAGAGCTTGACTGTCAGCCGGCAGCTCTGGCCAGTGCCCCAGGCAAGAGGAGGAGGAGGAGGGAGTCCCATGAGTGCTCACCTCCTTTGCTGCTGAGGAAACGAGACTTTTCCTCTAGCAGTGCAGATGAATCTCTGAAACTATTTAACCCGAGATCTGTTATCCAAAAGCTAATTACTGTGATGCCCAAGGGGTTATAAAGAGATACCCTTATTAAAAAATGCAGTAAATACCTTCTATTTTTGTTAAGCGCTAGTAGGACAGGCTGTGCCTTGGTTCTCTGAACAAGTGAAATCTGTCCCTTTGTAAACCCTGCCTGCATATTCCCAGCATCAACATCTTCCACTCCCTCCCTCTTGCTTGCTCCCTGTCTCTCAGATGATGCAGAGTGCCAGCAAGTCCCTCAATGGTGTCATATCTGTCCTTTTTATTCATTGCAGGGTTTATTTTTAGCCTGAAACAACTGCTTCCTAAAAATGGAGTTCCTAATGACACGGGAGCTGGACACAGCTATGTAAGGTATCCGGGGCTTGGCCTGACAGCTTCTCCTGTCTGTCTCTTTGTAGTGAGCCCAGGACAGCAAAGTTTGCTGCTCCCCACCAGCCTTACAGCGTTTGGTCTGATCACTAGAAAGGCAGCAGAAAGAGAAACTTGGTTTGAACTTCAGCTGGAGCCTTTGGTCTCTCTCTCTTCCAAAATTAAGGAGAGGGACATTTACCTGCCCTCTGCTGCACTCCAAGGGCTCCCCTATGAAGGCGACTTGCTGGATTCTGGCAGGCTTTTACCTGCTTTTCTGCTGCAAAGCAGAAGAGGGACTGAATTTCCCCACTTACGATGGGAAAGATCGAGTGATCGACCTGAATGAGAAGAACTACAAGCAGGCCTTGAAGAAGTATGACATGCTCTGCCTGCTCTTTCATGAGCCTGTGAGCTCTGACAAGGTCTCCCAGAAGCAGTTCCAGATGACAGAGATGGTCCTGGAGGTAAGCGCCACTGCATGTCCCAGCCGGGGTCAGAGCAACAGCAATGTTTGGAGCTGTGGAGAGGAGCCACAGGATGGGACGGTCAAAACATCTTGTGCAGGGGGACGTTGAGCACTCAAAAGTTTAGGTTTGTTTACTTGGATTTGAGTTAGCTCATGAGTTCTGCGAAGCCCAGGAAAAGCCTCTTTTGTGCTCTTCTGAGTTGTTTTCTGGGAAACAGTCTTTCTGGATTGTGTCTCAATCCCAGGCAATAGTGAATAACCTTGTAAATCTCAGCAACTCAGCTCAGCTGAGCTTTCCTAAATCTCAGCACAGACCCAAGTCCATAGCCTGAAATTTTTAGATCCTTTCTCATTCTGTGCAAGCCAGTATCTGGGTTCAGTCCCATTTTCTATCCCACTAGGAGTAATCAGCCAAGAAGACTTACCAAACTGTGCTGCAAATGGACATCCTAGCTCCCCATCTCAAAAGGTCCCCATTGGTGCAGCATTAAATCTCTTTTTGTTTTTATGACACTTGGTTACCTGCTTGGGATCAATCTGTAGCTGCTTGTTAATGCAACTGTTCACTTCTGTGCTGGGAAAAAAAAGGTGTTGTTAATTCTTTGGTGAAAGAATGATTAACGAATCCTCAGTAAAATAAATAATGATAAAAATTACAAAGTAGATTCATAGCATTCTTTCTTATAGTGTGGCTGTAATTTAGGGAATCATACAGCTGCAAGCCTGGATCGTTAGCTGCTTGTTTCCTACCAAGGGCTTAGAAATATTCCCACTTAACTGAAAGACATATTTGAAAAAGAAGTGAGAATTGTCAGAGAAACACTTAGGCTTCATTTATTGGATCCAGAGAGAAAATGCATTGCACCCCTAGGAGCAAATGTGAATTAGAAAATACACTTGCTGAGGGCTAGGACCTGAAAAAGTCTGATGTCAAGTTCAAAATCTACCGACCTCCTCAGCAAGCCTGACAACAAGAAAGATTCAAAACCTAACCAGATTTTACTCACCTGTCAGGAAACTGTTAGTTGCTTCAGGTGAGCAATAAAATAACATTTAACAAGGAAAAAAAAAATAGTGCTGGAACTTCAGTTGAAATGTTTATGGTTGGTAGTATATTTGCATTGTTATTTAATAGGATAGCTATTTCGTGCTCAATAGATGGCAAGCGGTTGCTAAATGTGTATTTATAGAAATCTGACAGAAGCAGGTATCTGTTGCATACTATCAGTTTTAGTCCCCATGACACCTATACCCATGTTAACAACCAGCCATTTCAAGGGTGTGATGTCTACAATACAATCTGGTACAAGGCTTTTATTTTGCAGTTTGATTCAGCAGTGAGTACGCTAGCTTAGGACTGGTGATTTGGTTTCCAATTGCCTCTCTGCCATAGACTTCTTATGTGACCTTGGGCAAGAGATTGAGGATTAAATCTGTAGCAGACTTTACATAATTGTAGTGCTCCAGTCCACTAATGCTCAGCTACCAGCTAACTGTGCCACGCAACAAACAGCACTTGTGGCTTTGACCTCAAAATTTCTCAAGCACTTGCAATGCTGATTCAGTGCATGTGTCGAAGTCTCACAGTGCCCCCCCCTTGACTGGGAACTGCAGCAGCAGCAATCTGACAGCACAAGAGCAATCTGCAGACTGAGCACTCCTTTGCCTCTGTCACCTGGGGGAATCAGATTGGGAGAGGGTCTCAGAAGGCAACAGAGAAGATAGGATGTGTCTTAGCCTGCACAGGACACAGCCCAGCAAGGTGCTAGTGCTCCCCGTTTCTGTACTAACTCAAGCACGGGAGCACTCACGAAAGGAGTGGGCAAGCCAGGTTGTAATCCACTCTCTCTTATGACAGCATTCTCCTCCTTCACCTCAAACCACAATGTGTTGTGCCATGGGGGTCACTCTCAGCCTCCCCTGACAGAGCTCATCCAGCTGTGGGACTTCACTGCATGTTCACTAGGAGAGGGAAAGAAATGTCTGCAATGGCTCCATGGCTGAGGTGTGGAGCCATTCACTGGGGAGATGAACTGCCTGGGATCGATCTCCCTGGAGGGAGTCAGCAGCTGGACCCAGCTTTCCTGTAATTTGAGCAAGTACTCAGAGTGGTGAGCTGCTGGCTAGGCACAGGAGCAGCAACAGGGCCTCTCCTTCCAGCCAAACCTGGGAAAAGTTCACTCAGGAAGGCTTTATGTATCTAATTTCAAGAGAGGATTCAGGGCTCTGAGTGCTGAAGGTCCTTTACACATGAAATAAGGTATTAAAGAGGCAAACACTCTAACCCTTGGTGTTTCCTGCAGGCCAGCTTGGGGGGTTCGCAGCCTAGGGATGTGATACACACCCAGGTTGTGATAAGGTGCCTTTCTGGAGCATCTCCTATATTTCCATCTTACTTAGAATTTACCTACTGACTTACAACGAGAAGTGTTGCTTCAACAGCCTCAGAAACATCATGCCCTTAGTCTTCCACCCATAAAATGGTAGTGGTCTCCATAAATAGGAATAATAGAGAGAGTTCATCCAAAACACAGGCAGGTGCAGAGCTAAGCAAAGATCTGAGCTGGATGGTTAAGGGTTGTTATGTCCTACTGCCTGATGAACATGAGTGTGTGTGCATGTGGAAGGGAATGGGCTTAATGGATATTAAGTCCAGAAAAAAAGACTAAATACTCTACTATTTCTGTTTCTCCCACATGTACCTTATGAGAAATTTATATTTCCAAAGATCTAAAGAAATATCTTAGACATCAAGAAAAGAACAAGAGAGCTCCAATGCCTAGGTTCCTGCAAATTTGCTAGGAGAAACTTCTAGACGTGCCCAGGTAGTAGATGGCATGGCATGTTGCTGAAGCAAGCAAAAATCTCAGCAGTGTCGACCAGTTTCTTCTTGAATCCAAATTCAGCTACCAGTTTAGTCTTCAGCACATGGGAAAAATCCATGGCTACAAAGCACCCAAAAAGGGTGAGGTGGGTGTAGACAAACACTCCTCCAACCTAGAAATATATTGTCCCTTGACCACGAGCATGGTTTCCTTGAAATACATAGCTCATGGTCAGTAATAAGCTCTGACCAGGACTTCTCCTGTGAGTGAGGAGTCCATGACTCTTCCTCTTTCCTGGGTCCTCTGGTGTCTGACAGGGGTTGAGCTCATGCAGTGACATTTCCTTCTTTCAGAGCACTTCAGTCTCTTCCCTTCCAAGTCCTTGCTCTTCATGAAACTTGCAATAACTTTATTATGCTGAGATCCCCACCTCTGGAAAACTTGGCTGAAAAGGGCCAATAGCTAGAAAAATGATTAGAGGAGGCAGCTGACAGACAGACTTGGGGTGAGAGAAAGAATAGAATCACATTAGTCTCATATCCTTAGGAAATCAAGCTGAAAAACTGACAGCACATGGGTAGAGTTATGTACATATTTAAGGACTTCACTGAACCATAACTACAAACAGCAGAATGAGGAGAAAGAGATATGATAGGAAAAACTTCCTTCCTAGAACAAAAGCCCAGCATGCAGGACTGACTGACACTGTCAAAGCACACTAGCTAACATCAGAAAAGGGATGCTGTCATTAGGGCTGATATTACAGTGGGACACCACACAGGGTCTTCAGCTCCCCCTCAATCAGGCATACTGGGAACTGTGACCAGATTCCCCTGCAGCCCAGGGTCCCTTTCCAGTTTAGAAAGGGAATGAAGGTGAAGACCATCATGAAGCAGCCTTGACAGCTCCTGCCACCTACACTGCTGGGTGCTACTTGGTGAGGATAAGGCCTGAAGACAACCAAGCCCCTCTGGGAGCAACAGCAGGTTTTTTTGACAATTCTTTGTGCATGACAACAGCTCCAAGGATGGCAGTGCCAGTCCCTAAAGTCGAGGTGGGAAAGCTGGGATCTGTTGGATTAGTCTATCAGGAAAATAGCCAAAGCAGTGATTGGAGATGCAGCTGCCTACTGCTTTCTGGCTAGGGTGGAAAAGGGTTGGGGAAGGGTTCTTATAAAACAACCCAGGGCAAACACAGCACGAGCACAGGTGGTTTCACAGCTCAGGTTGAAGGGCTCTTCTCCTCTGTTTGCCTCTCTCCTATGACTCCACTCTGCACCACTGACTACTGAAAAGCACCTGCAGCTCAAGTGAGGAAAAGCCTCCATAGAAGACAATGCAGAGGTTGAACCAGGCAGTCCTGGAGCTAACAGTAGCTGCTGCTATTCTGTGGCAATGTTTATAAGAGCCCTGCATGCCCCATAAGGTGAGCACAGTGAAGAAGCAGATGAAACAGCCATGCACAAAGCTTCACAGAATCACAGAATGTTAGGGGTTGGAAGGGACCTCGAAAGATCATCAAGTCCAGTTCCCTCTGCCAGAGAAGGAATTCACAATAATTATTTAACAGACAAGTAAGAAAAAAAGCTATTTGTCCTAAAAGACCTCAACTTTACTGGAGAAGGGGCAAAAGAGGAAAAGACCAAAGCAGTGAAGCTGAGATATTTCTATTATTCTTTTCTTTTCTGTAGCTCCCCTACCATATTTCATCCTGTCTCATACCACCACTTCTCAGACCTTCTTCCCTTTCCGTCTCATCTCTGAATCTCCTAAATATTGGGATAGTTTTGCTTTCCAGTGGGCCAGCACCTGTCTCTAGGAATCATGTAACAAGAGTAATGAGCAGTGGGAACTTTCCTTTTGCACTTGAGAGGCTGTCTCCAGGAACTGAGGTCATCTCAGCCTGCCATAGCAGGCTGCCTGCAATGCAGACTATTGTCTCCATTACCCTCTGTTCTGCTGAAACTTGCTCAGTCCTAGCTCCCCTGTCATTCTTCCCTTGTCATCTGTGTGCATGTGTTATATCCTTAAAAAAAAGAGGACCTTCAATCCAACAGTGCCCCTGGGCTGAAAATTAATGGAGAAGTGCCCAAACACAAACCAGTCTGATGAGAGGTAAGAAAAGAGGGACGTGGTACTTCCCTTTGCAGATGAGGTTTAGGATCAGCCTGGCTTTAGCAATTAAAAGCAGGACAAAGTGAAACTCCATAACATATTTGGTCAATTCTGTAACACAAGGGAAAAATTCTCCTATGATCCTGGGAATATAATCCATGAGATTACATTGCATGAGATCCTCCCAGTGCTCAATCACAGCCGGTAGCTACCTGTGGTGTGAGAGGGAAAGGTAGATTTTGAATCCAGTACAAGGTGAGGTTTAAACTGGGTGTAAGGTCTACCTCTCAGTTGAGACCAAGGATTTATTTTCAAGTGCTGAAACTACTGCATCTTCCAGCTCAGTATGGAAAAACTGGTTCAAGATCAGATGGTTTTGAGGTAGTTCCACTCACACAGTCTTGAAATCTCTTGAGAGCAGATGTTCCCATGAGAGTTCAGAGCCATATAATAAATAGCAACACAGAAAAAGGGTTTACAAGCTTAGGTGCATGTAGTTTATCCCAGGAATTCATAGGAACCAGGAGATGAGATTCCAGTTTATCCCATCTCTATGTAGAGTATAAACAGAAATATAAGTCCACACCCTTCCTTTAAGCACCCTTCTGTGTTTGTTTCAGACTCAGATTGCAGTCTTTTTTTTTGAAAATGGGCATATTTGTGAGACATTGCCTCAACACGATTTCCAGGGCTGGGTAGACATGTTATACCAGCCGTTTACAGAAGTGTCACAGAAGTTGTCGGGTCTCTGGGTCCCTAGAGAACAAGTCCCCAAGGTGAGAGACAAGGCACACTTGGCTAGATAGGTGTGTGCGGTAGCCTACAGTGCAAGTGCCTTGTACGTACCTGTAATAAAAGAGGTGTTTGGTTTCCATGGCTACTAAAGCAGCGGCTTCCACTACAGACAAGTTAATGCAAAAATGAAGAAGGAAGGGAAAGGAAAGGAGAAAGCGTGCACTGATTACTTTACCCTTTGAGACCATGTCTCAATTCATCAACAGCCAGCAGAGCACTGATTTTTAGCAGTAGCACCTAGGAGGATTTCTCTCACTGACATGCTGGTCACAAAAACAAGTTGCAGAGAGCTCTCTGTTTCTCAGATGGGCACATTGACATCCAGGGACAAGTGTGTGGTTTGGCCTTTCTGTATAACAGTAGCAGAAAGAATTTCCAAGGCTGCTTTACCCTTTATTGACCAGTTTCTTTCTTTGAAGTCCCTCTGTCAGTTCCCAGCAATGAGTTTGGACTGGCTGCATGAGCAGCATCTAATATAAGACCCTGCTTTCAACACCATACCACTCTTTGAAAGGCATCTTTCTCAGCTGCTAGAGTATGGTTGGAGAGAGCACAGACCAGCTGTAAGCCCAGGACCTAAAGAAAATCAAGCTGGTTTCATCCAGAGATCCAACTTTGATGCAAATGTCACCTGGAGACATAGCAGACCACTGTGAGCTTGGGTTTGCATGCTGACACTGAACAAGACCAAGTCTGCTTAGGCTTTGCTGCTTTCTTGGCCCCTTAACTGAGGAGGTCTTCTCACTGTCCAGCTGTTGCAGACAAACTCTGTAGGTGCCATGCAAGTCCTTAAGTCACACAGAGCTTTCTTCCATGTCACTACTCCCTTCAGAAATGTAGTTGGGGAAGAACATTAAAAAGGCCATCCTCTTAGGTTTCAGACATCCTGCCACACTAGTCAGCTTCCCAAAAAAGTGCCAGCGAGGGTTCCCTGTGCCTTCCTACTGGGCTGGTTCCCATGAGGCAGGGCCTTATTCTTGTATAATGAGGTGCCTTTGTCCTGTTCTGAGTGGGGAGCCTCACAAACACTAGCTTGAGCTCACACTCACCTTCTCAATGGACATGTATGGTGTTTAGGGATAGCATTTCATAGTCTTTACCCCGGATCTTAACATTTCTCAGGAGCCTGCCCACAGGCTGGGACAGCTGTTACTCTGTGAGGCAGACCTGGAACAGTGGGCTACACTGTGCTTGCCCACCATGACCTTACTCCAGACCTTGGTCCGCCAATGCCCTTCATCTAAAACCAAACTAATCAAAGCCTGTGACTGCCCTTCCCTCATGCCTGAGCTTCATTTGTGGGGAGAATGGAAAGGGGATATGATAATTCTCTTTAAACACCCAAGGGGGAGAAGAGCTATTTAAGCACAAAGCCTAAGGACAAATGGGCTATGAATAAACCAAGCCTGAAAACTAGGAAGTCCCTAATCACCAGAGGAGGAAGACATCAAGGGGAGTACAGCCCAATGAGTTTTTAATGGACATTGACCAGGTTGTGACAGAGATTGAATGACATGGTCCTGGGTTTGACAACCAAAGATGCCCTTTTGCAGCCTCTGTCCCTAAATAACAGGCACCTGGGCAAGCAATCCATGGCCTACGAAGGAAGTGACTTAGCAAGGTCCAACTTCTCCTTTTTTATTTTCCTTTGCACACTGGGATTTACCTACATACACGAGAAAAAACCTTGCCCGAGGAAACAGAACAAGCAAGGATGGTGAAGAACTTAATTCCCAGGGGTGGCTGCGGAGCAGGCATTCACTCCTCCCCTCGCCGGTGCCCTGGGATGGCCAGAGCTCCCTCCTAAGCAGTGCTGATGGTGCTCATTCCTGCATGCTCTCTGGCACAGCGCTGGCGAAGGCCAACTGCTGTACATGATACGTCCTTTTTTCCAGGAACCCTGTCCAGCCCTGGCAGGAGATGGAACGCCATTAGCTAGCAGACCTTTGACACCTCGAAACCTGCACAAAGGCAGATGTGTATTTTTAAAGCTTTCCTCAGTACTCATTTCTCTCTGGTCACTCTTTGGAAAAAAAGGCCTTTCTTGTCTCAAGAACCTCTCCATTCCCTCAGAGCCCCCCCTGTGCTGATGCTTCCCACAGAGCTCCTGGCTCCCGCCTGCAGCATCCTGGACCGTCTGGGGTTTCAGAGGCGCTGGCTCACACCCACTCAGTCAGAAACTCAAGAAATCTGGCTTGTTCCTGGGAGGTGGAGGCGTAGGAATGACATGGACAATGGTCTGCGGAGGTGAATGGGCTGAATATCAAGCATGCTTCCCTCCTTTAGCACCTACTGAAATGAGCCAGCTTGTGCCCTGCATGGGCTTCATGGCAGCATCCAGCCTTCAGTTTCACAGCAGCCTCTCTGAGGCCAGAAAGACAACAAGGTAGCAATGGCCTCACTTTTGTCAAGGACGCTCCCCAGAAGGAAATGTCGAAGGGGAGCTTAGCAAGGTGGCCACTGGGCACCATCCAGGACCCCACAGCCTGGATCAGCACATGCACACACACATGCTCCAGGATGGTCCTCCATGTGTGACCTGTCCAGCTGGGTCAACAAAACACCTGTGATGCAGCACCAGCACATACTGGCTGGGAGCAGTGGCAGGTGGCCCCTGCACCCATGGGTGGTTGGTGGCCCAGGCGTCAGCCCCAGTTAGCTCGCAGCTGGGGAGGCTGCACTTTGGCTTACAGGTCGCTAAAATTAGGGATGCCTGGTGCAGATAAAAATACAGCCCTAACTATGCAAAACCTTTAGGGGGGCAGCCAAAGAGCACATCGTATATCTGACTTTTGCTGCCTGGCTGTGCAGCAATGAAAGCCTCGGGGTGGCTTTCTTGGAGCATTACCTGTGAAAGCCACCTCTGCAAGAGTGACCTTTGGTTGTTCCATATTTGGGGACTTGCCTTTTAGTCTGAGGAGCAGCAACCCCCTGGGAGGGCAGGTTCAGCAATAAACAGTCTCTCTGGACAGCTCAGGTGGTGGAAAAGGGCAGGAAGGTGGAACCAATGTGCTCTCCTCTGGTCCATACTGCCAGCAGGGTGGCTTCTCCAGTGGCAGCTGCTCTGTAGGCTTTTGCCCCTTCTTTTTCATCATCACAACACTTCAGGATCCCTGATTCACCAGCCTGAATCATGCAAGAACCCAAAATGTTACTAGTGGAGTATATAAGGGTATGGTAGAAGAGACAGCACAGCATTAGGGAGGGGAGCTAAACCCCTCTGCTCTCCAACAAACTGCCCACCAGCTCAAGCAACAGAGAAGCCAATCATAGTGTGAAGGCACGAGTCCTGCTTAAGGATTCAAAGCTTTTGGAGAAATACCCTAGACTTTTGACTCCTTCTTCTGCTGTTTCTGAAAAAAAAAAACAACTAACATTTTGGGATATAAACTCATCATCATTACATCAACCAGGTTCTGACCATCAACATAAACTGCAGTTTTCAAGAGAGTAGGAAAGAAACAGAGGAGAAGTGTAGATTGCTTGAGGGATGTTCCCTTGTCATCTCCTATTGCCCTCCTGCTTGCATTGCTTGAGTTTTGTTCTTTCACCACTGTCAGTTAGGGAAACGGAAAGCTCCCCATGCTTAAGAGAAGCTCTCACAGAGGCCCAAATGTCCACATCGACCTGCCTCCCAGCCTGAGCAGCTGGGCAACATGAGCCTTACTGTCTGTGGGGCTAGAAGGCAGGTGTTAGAGAGGTGGGAAGAAAATCCAGGCCAGAAATCCGTAATGTCACTCCACAATGAAAACTGACCGTGCTGAGACACCCACCCCTCCCATCACCATTTGTAACCTTCTCTGCTCGACTTTGTCTGCCATTTAGCAGCAAATCTAACATCAAATGCAAGGTTTTGCACAGTCAAGTGCTGTCTGCAGCTGGAATAGGAGCATGGTTAGACAGTGGTGACACTGCTGCTGCTCTATAACCTAGGATTTTGGAATGGCCCTGTGATACTTCTTAAATCTCCCAAAGCTTCCCAGCATCACACCTAGGTTCAGATAGGTATAGTAGGTGTGAAGCTGAGATGCTCTGGCAGGGAGTTGTTTCTTTCCATCCTCATTATCCATATTGCCTGTAACCCTTGACACCATCCAAGACGAGGCAGTGCTTGCTTACTTGGTGGTACTCAAGCTTCACCTTGGGCTGGCGCCTCTCACACATTCCTGAGGGCCATGCACTCCATCACATTTATACAAATTCAAGTATGGCTGTTACCTGAGAGAACTGGAAGAAAGGAAGAGTGCTCCCAAACCCACATCTCCTTTTCCCAAGGCTGCACAGGACACTGCTTGTGATCCTGTGGCTAGAAAGTGTGCATTGCAAAGGCTTCATGCACATGAAAGGAAGGCTGCAAAATGTGCATGGGATATGAGCTTACAAGATATGGGATCTTTGCCCATGCTGTCAGCCAGCTCTGCCTGCCTAAAGCTCCTGCTATGCCTCAGGGACTGCATGATCAGTTAGGTCCCTTCTTCCAGGGCAGTTTCTCCCTTCCATCTCCCCATGCAGCTGTTGAAGCTAAATTACTTGCTATAGAGGCTGACACAAAGGCAAGGGCTCTGGCTGGCCAAGACTTCAAGTGATATGAATTTAAAGGGAGGAGGAGGAGGGGCTGTGTTCTTACATTACAGCCGTCTCTGTCCCAACGTCCTGAGCCAAGAGGATTGTCAAGATTAGAAACATTATCTGCATTCAAATCCCACTAGCATTATGGAATCAGAAAATACTGTAAGGGAATATATAAATGTTTGATACTGTAATGAGAAGGGGGCAACTAGCCAAGCTGCTGTGCCTCTGGCACACTCTATATTTTGCTGCCTTATGGTGTTCAAATATAGGTATGGGAATATGTCCTCACCTAAGCACTGGTCATGCTCACCTGCTGCAGTGAAAGCAGGGAAAGCAAGGGCAGGAGCAATGTCCAGCCTCTGCTTAACTTGCACTTGAAAAAGCCACTATAGGTACTGACACACTGCAAAGGTCTTCTGCCTGCGGGCACTGCCACAGTGGAAAGAGCTCCTGAGAATCTCACGGCACATTAAGATTTCCCTGGTGCAAGGATGGGCGCAGGCTGTACCACTCACCTCATTATCTCATTACCATGAAGGTCCCAGTGAAGGAGGCAGGATGCTCCCTTAGCTCCTTCTCCACAGGCACATGCCCAATGTACACATGCACTCTCCTTTATATACACACTGTTGCACATCTTCTTTTGGGATGAGCCTCCTCAGAAAAACATCTCCAAACACTCATACCGATGGTACATACAACTCCAAGAGACAGTCTTGCTAGACACAGTCACACCAGCGTTGCCACACCAACAGGCACATCTCCGACATTACTGTGACTTTTTTTGCCTCCTGAGCCCTAATGAAGTGCACACTCCCACAGTCTCACACAAAGAGGCTTTCATCCCATCACCCACGTTTTCTTGACACGTTTGCCCTTTCCCGTCAAGCTCCCACACTCACATCTGCACCCACGACCCTCCAAAGAGCTACCTTGTGCACACTGCATGCTGGCATACATTACTCCTTATCAATGCCTCCTCTCTCATAAACAACCACGTTTATGCCTAACCACTTGTCCGTAGCAGGTGTTGCAGCTTTCCTGCACATATCTGAGCTTCTTCAAACACCTCCAAGAAATTCTAACCATCTCCTGTGTGCAGGAGTCGAGAACTGTTGGATTTAAACTGCCTTGACTTTGGCACATGGCTAACATAGCTGTAAGTAGCTAGATAAGTATGTACTGGGGGCACTGAGACTGAATAGTCTTCTTCCCTCGGCCTTTCTCCATTTTACCTTTGGTCACAATGCAGCCAGAGCCTCAGGCGTTGGCTCTGAAGTCTACACAACTGCCAACAAGTGGGGACATGCTGACAATGCCCCTGAAATCTGATAATCCTACAGGCTCCATCCCTTTGTCCAGTAAAGGCAGATCCCCACAACAGGGAACAGAAAACAGCTTCTTTCCTCACTTCCCACTTGCAGATGTCTAGGGAGCTCACAAGAAGTGTCCATCTCTCCCTGCATTATTTGGTACAAGCTGCTCTCAGGTGCACTAATGTGGACAGCCATGGCCTGAGCCAGGAACTGGGATGCCAGACTAGTCAGACCAGTGCTCAGATGCCTCATCAATGGATGTGCAAACATGGACCACTGCTCTGCCCTATTCAGGCAGTATCTGTTGTAAGCAAAAGCCCCAAATGTGCAGCCTCACCTTTATTTCAAAGCACTGGCAGAGAGCAAGGAAAGCGCAATGAGATCACCTGGTTCCTGCATAACGTGAGCAGCCCTTTCATGGCATTTTCCGCTAAAGACAACAGGCCAGGTAACCCCAGGGGGATCAAGGTTGCAGTGATGCTGTGGTGGTTGGTAGAAAATATGTCCTTCTGGAGGGCTTCAGGATAGGCCTGAGGATGCATATTTGGTGAAAGGGAGAAGACAACCACATTCTCCATTACTCCCCTTTGCCCAAGCAAGGTCCCTGAGCCCTGATTGCCAGGGTGCACACTGTCATCCCCCAGGATTTCAAGGAAGGGCTGGGCGCTGCCAGCATGGGGAGCTGGCTGGCCCCACGATGCCCTGGCGTGCAGGCGAGGGGGCTGCCCCATGGCTTTTGCTCCCCAATGCCTTTAATTACTGCTCACTCTGCAGTGACTGGGCACAGACAGAGGCTATTTATAGCAGGGGAGCCAAGGGGCCACGCGGCCACAGGAGCAGAGCCGCTGGGTGACATTCAAACTGGTTTGGGAGCAGAGCCGCTGGGTGACATTCAAACTGGCTTTGAGGCTGGGGGAGGGTGCCAAAACTGGTCCTGGGGGGAGGACGTTCCTCATAAATCAGCCCACCATCTTTTCTGCCCCCCTCCAGCCTCCCACAGCAAAGCGCAAGCAGCTGTGCCCTAATAGGGACATTCCTGTGCTGGAGGCCCCCGACCCTACATCCTCATTGTCCCCCCCATCCGGCAAGGTTGGGAGGGGGGACAGCAAGAAGACCATCAGCATCAGAGGCATTCATGGATCACGGAAGGAGAGGAAGAAAGAGGGGGCTCTTACAGCTGCTTAGTGGTCTCAGAGCGTCATTATTGCCTTGTAGGGTCTCTGGCGTGCTTGTGGTGGGGCTAAGTCAGTCATCTGATTAATAAGGGGGCTCATTTCTCAGGGTCACTGCATCTCTATGGAGCCCATCTGGAATTCACAGGGTCTCACCCGGGGTTGCTCCCACCATGGAGCACTTGCAGAGCGTCTCTCCTTTCCTCACATATCTATTTTCACAAGACAGGCAGGAACTTGATATCTTCAAGAGGCCCCTTCATCAAAAAAGGTAGGAATGGGGGGCAATGGTTTTGAGAAGCTGCAAGGAGGCAAATGCAAACATGGCTGGGATTAGGATTCTTTAGGAAAAAGAGGGGACCAGGAACTGGGGCGTGACTGAAACCTGGAGAGGAGACAGGTCTTAAAGCATTTCATAGGAGAAGAGACCACTTTTGTAAAGCCAGGAATTCCTCTGCTTTCTTTTGCTGGGAGCCAGCTTTGGCGTCCCCATCACATGTGTGAAGGAAATGTGATGGTGCAGTGCCCTGCATCCCCTCCAGTTTGCAGCCACTGCTGCCTGACACCAAGCCCTTCCAGAGTTAAAATATCCGTGGTGCCCACATGCCACGCTCCCCCTGTGGCCACCGAGGTACAATGGAAGAGACAGCTTTTGCTTTATGTCGGTTGCACAGGTCTTTCTCCCAGCCATGCCCACTTGGGCTCGCTCCCGATGCCCAAGTGTCAAACAGCAGTTAACAGCATGTGGTATCACCAGCAAACTTAGTGCTGCAACATAGTGGGAAGAAACCCAACCCTTGTGACCTCCAGGCAGCATTATCTCAGCAAGGAGGCAGCATGTGATGTATCCCAATCATTGGTGCTGTTCGAAAGCAGAATATGGGTCACTTACGTCTGTCATGCTGTGCTAGCAGGGCACAACGCCCTTTAGCTACCTTGTGGTGTTAATGCCACTAACTTTGGGCTCTCTGGTTCCTTCCACAGCTGGCAGCCCAGGTCCTGGAGCCCAGGAGCATTGGCTTTGGAATGGTGGACTCAAAGAAGGATGCCAAACTTGCTAAAAAGTTAGGTGAGTCCCATATCTGATACCTCTGAAATAGCCTGGAGAGAGTATGAGCCTAGCTCAACAGCCAGCCCCATAGAGGACAGCCAAGTCCTTGTCACCAGAATGGGGAGGGTGGTGGTGGCAGTTGCACACTGACTGCCTGCCCACCCCAACATGAGCAGGATCAAGTTGTGGTGGGGGGCAAAGGATGAGAGGGATGAGCCAAGGCCCTTCCAGCAAAGAGCTTCCTGGCTGAGAGTGCCAAAACAAACCCAAAGCAAGTGAAAAAGAACATCAACTCATGCCATAGCAATGATAGGGTGGAAGCTCACAGCTTGCTGCACAGAAACCATAAACAGGTGCCACAGAATTACTCTACACTCTTCCTACACAGATCTAGATCTAATACAGCAGAGCAGCATCAAAACCTGCAGGGAAATCACACAGGGCTCCCACCCATGGCAGGGTGAGCCCTGGCCACTAACGGGGGAGCCACAGCCTTGTAATGGTTTGCAACCTTTCTGACTTGCTCCTCTGAGCAGAAAAGGAAACCTGCTGTAAAGGTGAAAGTCTGCTGTCTTCCAGGGGATGGAAATCCCTTCCTATTTTAGACCATAAAGCAATAGAGAAATACTATGGCACATAAATATAAAAGCACACAAGTACACCACTTAAGGTATTAAGGCTTAAGGTCAGATACTGGCTAAGCATACTGTACCGTATACCAGACTATAATTTTCCTTCTTAAATTAGAGGCTGTGTGTGCTGGTGGAAGCTGGACTAAAGATGAGAGCTTCTGCCTCTACAAGAAGGAACAAACTACCAACCACTTTGGCCTGCGATACCTTGCCATCATGCCTTGCAGGAACAAAATGATGCTGATTTTGGAGCCTCCACCAAGAGGCTGTGGTGCTCAGTCCTCAGTCCAGTGATATACCATTCAAATCTGCTGGCCTGCTATCTGCAGCATCTCTACCATAGGTTTCTCACCCCTTTGCCAAGGCTAGCTAAGCCTCAGAGAGTTTGAAGCTTGCTTTGGCTTTCAGATCACTGCTTATGTTCACATAGTTCAGCCTTCTTCAGGCAGAGAACACAACCCGCATCAAAATCCATTTTCCATCTAGTGATAGGTTGTTGAAATTTGGGATGTCAGTTAAAGCCCAGTATTATTTAGTACAAGATAGACAGCCAAGCTAAAACAGGTTCCTGGTACAGGATTTTTCCAGCTGAGACAAAACTATGACCTGAACAAAAAGTTCAACATTCGGGAAGAAGCTGGCACAAGTTCTGGCTGAGGTCTGTCCCTCGTGCCATGAAACATCAGTCAGGAGATTGCTCAGGTTGTTACTGACTGGACCAACCCAAGAAATTGGCAATTATGTTTTCCCAGGAGGTGTTGCTGGAATAACAAGCAAGATATTCTGTAATAAAAATGCTCTTAGTGGCGTATTGACCACATTATGTTTCTCGTTTCCTTCTTTCAGGCTTGGTTGAAGAGGGAAGTCTCTATGTCTTCAAGGACGAGCGGATTATTGAATTTGATGGGGAACTGGCCACGGATGTCTTGGTGGAATTCCTCTTGGATGTAAGCACAGATAAGCTCAGAGCTAGATAAGGCCTCTCAGAGCAGACCTTGCAGATACTCACTTCGCTAAAAACCATGCGTTTGTCTTTATTTGAAATTCCATCCCTGTTTGCTACACACTGGTAGAGATTACATCTTCCAGCTTCTCAAATACTTATCTGACCACGAGTTCCCAGAAAAGCTGGTACCTTCATATGCCACCAGACACTTACATCTTAAACCCATTCTGCTCTTTCCTGTCTATGGAGTATTTGACTGGAAGCAAGCAAAAATCCCACATAACTAATGGCTAGTCACCCACCCCAGGTAGCAAGCTGGCATGCAAACACTTTGCCACTTGCAAAATTTTTCTTTTTTAAGAAGCGTTATTAAAAAAAAAATAAATCCATGAAATAACATTCTCATAAAGCACCTAAAAAGAGCTCAGTTCATTGAAAAAGGTATATGCTGCAAACTGTTTGCCCATTTCTAGACACACCTGCACAGACAATGTAGTGTACTACTGCCTCTTCAGTAAACTCAACTGAATTGCACTCCCATGAGCTAGAGAAGATCAAGGCCCTAGGACTTCGTGCTCTCAAGCCATTTTGTGCATGGGCACAACTGTATTCTCACCTCCGTGCCTAAATGCAGAGCAGATGCTGACTCCCTCATCAATGTGTTGCACTTCTGCACTTCCCTTTCTTTACATTTTATTCCTAGGAAACACAACAGCCCAAAAATGTGGTCTTGCTTTGTAGTGGGAACATTTTGGAGCAGCTTGGCTTTCCTTTGAAATGAGGCGCCCTTTATGAGCACCTGTGCAATAATGCAGATAAGGGAGGTGAGGCGAGGAACGGAGCTGGCAGGGTTTGTTTCCCAGGGTGGCAGATTGCCCAAATGGTCATCTGTGGTGCAGGAGTGCTGGTGGGGAGAGGTATGGCTGGGGAAGAGAAACAGCTCCCTAGGACCTTAGCTCTCCTATGGGAATGTCTGTGGCTCCATGCACCAGGTATTGCAGCCAAAACATATGCAAGTGGCTTCAGGGACAGAAACAGCCATCCGCCCCACTCAGGAGGGCCACAGACAGGGCAGGGCTTTGCTGTGAGCCTGGAAGTGGTGGGATCCCTGGTTCCCATAGCTCAGGCCACTATGGCAGCAGGGAGCTGCATATGCTGCTGTGGACACAGTAGAGGCACAGCCTCATGCCAGAGCATCACTCGCAAGGGGTGCAGCGTAAGGCACTTTGCAAGCTTTTGCTTGCTGTGCTTTGTGATGTGCCACTGAAAAATCGTGTTCTGTGACTAAAGGAACAGAGCAAGGATTTATGTTTCTCTGTTTTCCACTCAAGAGGGAAAATAACCAGCAAAGCAGGGAAATAAAAGCAAACACATCTGTGGTGCCTCGGCAGCCTGATCTCAAAGGAAAACAAACCCAAAGGTTCTCTACTCCTCTGTAGACTGTACAGTGGCCTGTCTGTATTTTCCTTTTTATTTTTCATAGTGAAGCCACACCTGACCTACACCAGTATTGCTGGGCAAAACAATCAGACCTAATCTTTTACCAGCAGCGGGTAGTTAAGAAAACAGAAACAAAGTTCGGATCAATGGCAGGCTGAAGCAGCAGATAGGTCTTCCAGCT
Organism: Eurystomus gularis; assembly: GCA_013400335.1. NCBI lineage: Eukaryota > Metazoa > Chordata > Aves > Coraciiformes > Coraciidae > Eurystomus > Eurystomus gularis. The sequence goes on from VZZY01016197.1 coordinate 379,436, forward strand.
TCCTCACCAACACTGTGACATGTCTGGGGCCAGAGCATGGGTTTAACCCCTTCCGTATAGGAGGATCAACCAGGAAAATCCACATCTAGGCTTTCCACTGCTCCAAAACACCATCAGGCCACCTTCTAGTATGCTGTTTTTAATGTTTTCCAAAAGCAAGCTCTTTGCAATTACCTGTTCCAGCAAATGGCGCTTGAAAACAAATATGTCCATCATTTACAAAGCTCACAGTGCCAACATTACTTACATCTCCTCACAGCATGTCCCTCAGCATCCATTTAGGTTATCCAAACATCTCTCAGCTTCCTTCCCAATGGTTTAACCTATACAATGGACCTACTAAGAGCTCCCTCTGAAGGTGACCTGCATCTCTCAGTTCCTCACATTAAGGCACAGAGCACTAAGAGGGTTTCCAACAGCAGAGAAATTGGGTGACCTCTTTTTCCCCACTTAGGCTGCTAGTGACACCCTCTGCCAGCATAGGGTGGTGCCACAAATCCTTAACATTACTAAATCCATTTATCATGGCAGCTGCTAGAAGACCCTGTGGAGATCATAAACAACAAGCTGGAGCTTCAGGCCTTTGACCAAATCGATGAAGAAATCAAACTCATTGGCTACTTCAAAGGAGAAGACTCTGAACGTAAGATGAATAAGCTCCTCACAGAGCTTGGAGCCTGGATCAGGGCTCGGGGGGCTCAGCATCGGTTCTTGTGCATTAAGGGGTTAGGGATACATGGCAAGCTGTGACAGTGCCAGAGTTGCTGGGGGATAAGGTGGGGTTGTAGGCAAGCTTCTGCTGTTGCTAGGCACAAGCCCATTCCTGCGCCAACAGCAGTGACCCTTCTGCAAGGCGTCTGCTGGCAAGAGAAGGAGGCGATAATCTGCGGGCTCCTGAAGTAAAGTAAGTCTACCTCACCCAAAACCAGCTGAGGTTACAGTTACACTGAGTGAGCATCTAAAAAGAGCAAAGCTCCCCCTCTTAGGAGCAGTGAGATCAAAAGGTCAGAGAAAGAGGGAGGGAGGCAAAGGGAAAGAGGGGACACACAGTAAATACTAACTTGGCAAACATAGAGCAGCAGTAAGCAGGACACCTTAGGACAGGGGCACTGACCTGTTCCTCCTTGCAAAACCTCCAAATTGAGAAGGGGCTGATCCCATGCCCTGAGGGATGTACAACTCGGGACCATCCAGACAAAACCATCCGCTATCATAAGTCTCGAGAAACCCTCACCCGGGTCTCTCCCCACCAAGCCCCACCACCCTCCTCTGCCAGCCCTGAGCACTCCCTCTGCTCTCTGGGAAGTGCTGGCAGTGTGCAGGCCACACTTGCAAGGCTCGCCTTTAACAAAACACCCGTGTATTTTTACCTGAACAAGCAATGTATTCCCAGGTCAGCTGCACCACAACAGCCCATCCACTCCTCCTTCAGCTTTCTCACCTGCTCAAAATGGGCTGCAGGACAGCTTGGGCAGGTCTGTGCCCCTAACACCGTTCAGTAATAAGTATTTTGGAGAAAGGTGGGAAATACTTGTTGCAAAGAGTTCCCACCAGGCTGAGAGCAATCTTCGTGGGTTTTAACCCCTGGATCTGCTTCACAGCGCTGCTGATTTCAGGCCAGGTTAAGCACAGCATGCCAGGATTTCTAGTTTTCCTGAGCACTGTGGGGCTACACAACGTATCCTGTTTGCTCCACATGAAATGGTCCTTGTTTGTAAACCCTGGCAGGGTGGAAGAAACATAGTGCCATCATTTGATGTATTTTGCAATAATTTATATTTGTTCTTCCCTGGTGCCTTCTGTGCTGATCAGAGTGTGGCCAGTGGTCTGTGAAGTCTTTTCTTCATTCCCCTTTTCTCCTTCCAGATTACAAGGCATTTGAAGAAGCTGCCGAACACTTCCAGCCGTACATCAAGTTCTTTGCCACCTTTGACAAAGGGGTAAGCATCCATGGACCTTTGTGGGAGCTCACAGACTCCACCACCTGTTTTCCAGAAGTTCAGGGTGTTCCCAGATTTAATAACTGGCTCCAGCTTCTTGTTTTCAATGTTCCTGTAATTTTCAGTATTGGTGTCCATATTTGGATTAGGCCCTGTAGCAAGATAAAAGGCCATTTCTGCAGCATGGAGGCAGGTCCTGATCTGGGTTTGGAAACCAGGCCCCATTAGGGTTGTGGGACTTTGGCCTTGCTTTGCCCCAGTGATTGAGACCAGTAGTATAAAAAGCATCAGTGGTTTTTTAACCAAGGAAAGATCCACTCATATGTTATTGGCCACCCATAAAGGTGCATGCTCTGAGAGAGAGAGCAAGCACCTTGACCTCAGCTCTGCCACCAGGAGAAACCCTGAGTAGGCAAAGAGGCACATCAGGCTCGCTCACTTCTGACCATCTGCACTGCAACAGGTTGCCAAGAAGCTAGGTCTGAAGATGAACGAGGTGGACTTCTATGAACCATTTATGGATGAGCCTGTTCACATCCCTGATAAGCCTTACACAGAAGAGGAACTGGTTGAATTTGTGAAGGAACACAAAAGGTACGTAGCGTATGGACAATCCTGGCCATGGGAAGCACGTAAAAGTGTCTGTCATCACAGGCATGCCCCTCTAGGGCATACATCTCAGAAAAAAAATAGGATAATGACCACATTTTGGTGATATGCTGACCCAGGTTTTAGATTTTGGCTGGTCTTTTCCTGCTCCCAGAGGTGCAAGTATCTGTGCTGCAACCAGAGCCCACCATCATGGGGTTATGACAACAAAACTTCCCTCTTCCTCCTCCCTGATTAGACCTCCCTCAAAGAGCAGGGAGGCTTGAGAGCAGTGGACAGCAGACACCTTGCCCATGCTTTTAATTTAGGTCTGTACAGAGGTGAATTTCTCCAAGGCCTCTCAAGCCAAATCCAAATTCTGTCCAGTCACTTCCTTCCCCAAAACAACCCATAGCTTCACTAATGGGTATATCCCTAATGGGTATATCTTTTTTTTTTTGTCAGATACATCTGTAAGCAGGCTCTGAGCTCAGATCAAGCTCAGAGGAACCATGATGTACTAAGAAGCTCCTGCTGACTGCAAGCACAGAGAGGAAGCCACTGCTGTTATGGCTACACTGGGCCTCATCTTGGCAATGGTGCTGAGCACCTACAGTGTTTGATCAACTCAGCAGGGGCCGAGGATGCTCCATGCTTTTTGTGATCAGGTTTATCACGCAGTTTTTTAGAGACTCGGATACCAGCAGTCTAGAAGTGATGGGAAAGGCTGATCCCAGGCACAGAGTTAAATGTAAAAGTACAACAACTTATGAGGTGCTGTATTTTTACACCCTTAAAAATCCAGTGCAGGTTAGTTACACAGGGTATCTGCTGCTCCTGCAACTGCATTTACCAGCAGACATTCAAGGGACCAGAAAAGTGTTCAAGAAAAGCAGGGCTGTTAATGTAGTTAGGGGACCCCAAATTGGGCTGAGCTCAAGGCTGGTGTTCACATACAGAGGGTTTAGAGACAGGACATCATCTCTGAAATCTGCAAGTCACCAGACTTGGAAACAGATCTCAGCTTTTTCTGAAATATGAAGGGGTCTTCTACCTCATGTGTACTCACAGGTCACTTTGCTGACCTCCTAGACTTCCTGACTTTAGTTCTTCCAATTTTTTTCCCCAAGCTCTTTCTGTCAAGCAGCAGTGTCAGGAGGCTGATTAAACAGAGTCAGCTAAATGCCTAACCTAATAAAGAAAGGTCTCCACCACCACCAAATTGCAGTGGAAGCCCCCCAAGACTTACATATTTCAAGGTGCTATGTGGTGCTTGGTAAGAGTGAGGGTGTGGGCTGTGTATTTTGCAAGTGCCAAGGCTCAGAAAGGAATTAAAAGGAGTCTCATTAAATTAGATGCCTCAAATCCAAATCTGCCAAGATGCTGCCATGGCAGGGGGAAAACTCTGGCGTGACAGCAACGTGTTCCCAGCAGTTAATGCTGAGTCTCTTGGAGCAATAGTGCTTCTTCCTGCCTTGTCACCAGTAAAGGACCTAAAGCCAAAGGCTGGAAGTGAAATTAGTCAGACACAGAGATGATCAGGTCTGTAGAGGAAAATGAAGCAACCTTAGCAGCTGCCACATGCTGGTTCCTTGTGGACAACTCAGGCTCTTGTCCTCTGAGGGAAGTTGCAGAGCACCACTCACATCCTTCCCTCACATTGCAGACTTTCTTACTTTGCCCCAGCCAGCAGGCATGAGCTGTACCTTCCCTGAGGTACAAAGTCCCACCTCCTCTGTCACGCAGAAGGAGCCCTGTCACATCACTGGGGAAAGCTCCTAGTGCTCAGCAGTACCCAGACCCTTTGGCACACTTTAGACAGCCCTTCCAAAAAGATGTCCCTGGCGTTGTGTCCAGACAGGCTTCACCACCTCTTCCTCCAGCACTGGACAGAAATTCAGCTTTGCTGAGCTTTCATTGCAGCCTTGAGACAGGAGCCGAAGCAGGTGCCCCAGAGGAGCCCATATGCAGCCTCCCAGCTGATGCTTCCCTGGGCAGCTGCAGGCAGTGGTGGGAAAGTTCATTCTCTCCTGATCAGGTCAGGAAGCCAGTGCTCAGCATGGTGGGGTGACTTGGCCAAGGCTGCACAGCAGATGGGTGTCCAGTGGGGATGGTGGCCAGGTGCCACGACTCCAAGGTCTCAGCCCAGATTTTGCTCTTGATTACACAAATACAAATTACATGGTAGTTCCTCTGCCTGCAGCAAGAGGCCTCTGGGGTTATGCCCGTTTCACATCCAAAATGCTGGGGTTGGATGCACACTCCTCTCCCTTCTCTGTAATTGTGGTGTAGGGACGTGGGGGCTGAATTCTACTCCCTCTTACCTAAACCCCACTCATCCTGCTCTCTCCAGCATAGGGAATTAACCACAGTAAATCTTAAGCAACTCTACAGCAATCGCTACAGGTGAGATTGATCAAATCCTTCCCGCTGAGTTTCCTTTCTCCAAGAGCTGCCCACAGGGAATGGTGAGGGAGAGTGTCTTGAAAGCCAGGTACAAGTGTTCATAAGTACATAATATGCATTCGCCTGATACAATCTCCAGTTTCTGACAATCAGCAATGAGGAGACTTGCTGGGTCAAAAATTGTATCCCTCATCTCGTGCATAGTGACTATTTCTTCAATTTCTATAGCTGTTTTTTACCTCATTTCTATTTTGATGCTGAAAATATCCAACTGTAAAGAGTTCAGTGGCTGAATTATGCATTGCATCAAAAAACCATTCTTATTTGCTCAGTTTATACCTGCAACCTAGTAATTTCCCTGTGTGCCTACTAGCTCTGGCGTTAAAAGGAACAATGACCAGCCATTCCTTGTTTGTTTTTTTTTTACCATTTCTGATTTTTTTTAGACCCCCTGCTAAATCCCTCTTCAGTCACTTCTTTTACAAGATAAAGAATTCTTACCTGTTTGAACTCCACCAAACAGATGCCATTCCATATCTTTGTTCACTTGGTGGTGGGATAACCGGAACCACACATACGTTCACCGTGCAGGTGCAGAGTGTAGCTGTCTATGGTAGTGATGGGAGGATGTGTTTTACTCCTCAGTTATTCCCCAACTGTTTGTAACCTCCTTTTGCCTTTGGAGCTGATGCTTTCTCAATTTATGACACCTGGGCCCCTTCCCTGAGAGGCAATAATTAATTATAACTAATTTAGAACCTATTGTTGCACCTGTATAATCAGGGTTGTTTTTCTGCAAGAGCATTACTTCCGGTATGTTTATCTATCATGCAGACACTCAAGTGTCAGGAGATTCCCTCTGTATCTCCTCATAGTCAGGCCTGTGTTGGTTGTCGAAAAATTGGCTATGATAAGCAAATGCTGCCATAATCCTATTTCTCATCTTTTTTCAGATTATGTGAGAATATGTTATGCATACGATCATGCCAAAGCATATGCTATGAATCTTAATTGTTGTGAAAACTAATCATTCATCTCCACACTTCATCTTCCAATGCCATTAATCCACAGGAGGACCACTCTCCATGATCTAGCTGCAGCTCAGTTTCTCTGAGAGCCTTTAGTGAGGGACCTTGTACAATGGTCCTCTGAACGCAGTTCACCACATTGACCAGCATACCTTCACCCACTCGTTTACTTGCTCTGGGAACTCCAGCAGATCTACAGCCATGACTTTCCTCTTAAAGGGCATGTTTCTCTTATGGTATTGTGTCATATCCCTTCAAATGTCTGTTAACACTACTTCTGCTGGTAGTATCATGCCCATAAGGATGTCACTCCTCCACATCTGTGGCTCCTCAGGTCATTTAGGATCCTCTAAAAAGTGTTCCTTGTTTCCACTGCTCTAGTAGTAAGGCAAACTGAAGTGACGGGTTGCACAGCTCATTGATGCCACCTGGTCCTAGTAACATGCTGCTACTCCCTTTACCAATCTGTTCTAGGACCTCATTGACCTCTTTGTAGCAGCTCCAGAGACCTGCTCTGTTGAAGGAGCCTCCCTGAACACCTGATGTTACAGTGAGCAGAGGTGCAGAGGATTACTTGTGCTCGTCTGCTCTAGCCTTATGTTCTTTGGGTGCCCCTTTAACATCCTAGTCACCTCTCAGCCTCACAGGCTTCTTGCTACAGATGTATCTGAAAATATTTACTTTTCTTTTTTTTTTTCTTTTTTTTTTTGTCCTTTACGTACAACTTCTCAAAAAATTTGCTTTGGCCAGTCTTATGGTTTAAATTTTCTTGCTACTGGTTATTAGGATCTAAATTTTCTTCCCAGAGGATATTCTATCCTCTTTGCTTCAGTAGAGTTTGGAAGGATTTTTGTGGCGGAATTAGGCTGGGGTAAAACCAGGAGAAAAGGGAAACAAAGCCCATTAAGAATGTCCTAGGGACTGCCAGACAGAAGTGAATGTGTCACCTTGTGCTCTCAGCATGGGCAGAACAATCTGCCATGTGTGTGATACTTCACCAGCACATCCCAGCACAGAGAGGCATCTCATTTTCCAAGCACAAATTGTGGCTACAATGACTCCAGCGGGGGCAAGGGCCATGTTTCATCACCATAAATAAAAGCATAAGTTGACCTACTGTGCCCTCATGCTTGCATTCAAAATGTGGTGGTTGACATCACTGACTCCAGCCACCAAACAAACATGCCACGGTGACCTTTTCCATGACGCCAGCAGTGTCATGTGTGATGGTGCTGGATGCATCCTCAAAGAGCATTTCTGTCTTTCTTTCAGGGCCACCTTGCGGAAGCTGCGCCCAGAGGACATGTTTGAGACGTGGGTAAGCACACATGGGTGGGAAGTCTTGTATTCCCTTCTAGCTTCCAAGAAGAAGCCACCGCTCAAGAGCTCCAGCCTCTGGCTGCACAAAACGTTATCTTTCCTTCCTTGCAAAGCCATTTTCCCTCCTCTGGGAAGAAGGGAAAGCCTTGGCTGTGATGCCCAGTGCTTGATTTCAGACAGTGTGCTCAAATGCTTTGCTCAACTACAGAACTATGGAGATTGTACAGAACAGATGACTCATGGAAATTGTACCAGGACACTTGTACAATTGAAAATGCACGCGAGGGCAGGCAGTTTGGTTAATTATAAAGATCACAGAGCAAATTGTGCATTGATTGCACTTCTCACAGTGTGAGCAAGCTGCAATCAACAATTGTGAAGAACTAACCAGTGGTTTTGCACCAATCACACACAGGACTCTGCTGGTTTGCAGGGGTGGAGAAGAAGGGAAGGGTGAAAATGAAAGAAAAATAATCTCTCCCTTCGCTAAGAACGAGTATGATGTTAATAGCCTGTCAGGGAGCTTCCAGTGCCAGCTGAATGCTGAAAAACAAAGCTGAACAGGTGCTTTACAGACGCTGAGGAAGATGCAGTCATCCCTCCAAAAAGCTTGGCACATTTATAACAGCATTCAGTTGCCTCCTTGCTTGGCTCCATAACATGAAACACCGCAGGACTCCAAAGCACCAAAAACCTTGGGAGTTTTTAATACAACCAGGCAAGAGGTAATAAAACTGAACTGGGAGTTATGAGTCACTTAGGCACGATAGCTTTTAATTTTGTTTTGAAATACAGATTTTATATAGAAGGTAGCTTCCTCAAAGTTTTTTCCTGGGGCTTTAGTGAGTCTCAAATTTCACATGCAGTGGTTTTGTTTTCATACTGAACGTATTCTAAGATAACCTCAGGAAAAGTGTGAATTGTCAGCGGTGGGATGTTTGCTTTACCAGCAGCCTGGGAATACGGAGCTTGCCTCCACTATGAGCTGGGGACTCATACCTACAGGAAACAATGGGCTGGATTCTGATCTCACTGCAAGTTCAGAACATCCTCAGTGCCTTCACTGGAGTTACTCCAGTTTTATTTGCTGCCTTGGAGGTCATAATAGAGCTATATTACATATATATATATATAAAATTATACATTATATATATACATATATATAATTTTGCTGTTGGCAAACATGGAGAAAAAGCAGCAGTGTAGATTTTGCCAGCTGTAAGTGGTCTGAATCCCAAGTAAATCTGCCCAGAATGCCCTAGTGAAAACATATTCCCTGAAGATGCCAGCAAAGGCCCAATATCCGCTATTGTTTTTAAAGATAATGTTTTCCACTTAATCTTTCAGGGTTTTTTTCCCTTTCATTTTCTGATGGTGGCTTTGTCACCTCTGGGCTCAGAAGGGGAAAGAAATTAGCATTTAGATGGGATTTTTTTCTCGCATTAAAACCAAATGAAATGGAAACTGGGACCAGCAGTGGGTGAGAAAGACGAAGCCAATCCATGGGATAATTCAGAGATGACATTCATAGCAGGCAGATGATGAACTGGCCAGCAGATCCATTGGCCTTTGCCAATACCATTACCCATTACTCACGTGTCTCATGGAGAAAAACAGTCCACTAGGCTGTCATTTCTGCCCTCTGCTCATTGAAGCCCCAAAATGAGCCTCCCACTCAATTCCTCTTGCTGCACACAGAGATCCTCACTTACAGCAGGGGCCCAAAAGGGGCCCAAGTGAGCCACTTCACCTCTCATATTGTGAGGAAACCTACTTTGTCGGCCCTGAAGGAGAAAGTTTGAGGGCTCGGCATGGTGGCAGATATTTGTTCCCCTGCAAGCCATCTTCTAGCAGCTGCAACTTTATGAGGGTAGGTGGCCTTAGGCATGGAGGGTGAGCCCATATTCCCATGCTAGAGAGTCTTTGATGTTCTCTGCAGGCAAGGTTTTTTCCCACACCATCAGAAGCTCCTTTGCCTTTGCCATCATGGTGCCCACCTCATTTTTAGCTGAAGGATTTCAGCGATGCTACCGCAGCTACCCGCTTCAGTGCTTAATACCCCCATGATCCAGCCTCACCTCAGCTCCCATTTCTGGTGTCTTGGTCAGGCTCCAGTCAAACCTCCCTTTGCAATCATCCTGTCCATTTGAAGGCATCCCACCGCTCTGTGTCTCCAGCAACTGCTCAGACTTTGTCCTTGCTCCTTGGCCCATCAGTAATGGTTTTGTTGTTTCCAGGAGGATGACATGGAGGGAATCCACATTGTGGCCTTTGCCGAAGAGGATGACCCAGGTAGGAGGCTATTTTCCTCCTTATGTGATTCTCTGTCACTCAAGAAATTGTAGTTTCCTGTGTTCTGTTTGCATTGTGGAGCCTTGCATCCCAGCTGGGATGGGAGCTGGGATGCTTTTGGGTGTTTACACTAGCGGGTGTGCTAGCTGGGTTTCAAATTCTGGATATAAACAGATGGCTGGCTGGGAAAAAAAAGTCATCCCCCCAACTCCAGCAGCAGCATTTGCCTCCTACCTCTGCTGCATGGCTCCAGGAAAGTGCTGAGGGCTGGTGTGTGATGGGCATGCGGGAAACCCATGGGCATCAGCTCCTGAAAAGCCATGGTCTCGGTGCTTCTCAGTGCCATCAGTGTGCCAAAAAGCTTTGGCCTCTCAGGGGCTCCGTTCCTGCCTCACCACAAGAAAATAGTGACATTGTTCCACTCCATGGAAGGATTACAAGACTTAATTCATGTGTAACTAATTTCAATACCCAGGGAGGATGCTTGAAATTAAAAGCCTTATTACTAGAAGAAGGAGCTGGGAGACAGTATTTTAATGAGAACTATAAACAACTCCTGTGTGCACAGGGGAGTGAGGGAAGTTGAAAACCCCACAAGTGAAAAGTGCCTGCGTGTTTGCAGGAGAGATCTGCAGTGGTTCATGTATCATTTCAGATGGTTTTGAGTTCCTGGAAATCCTGAAGCAGGTTGCCAGGGACAACACCGATAATCCTGACCTGAGCATTGTCTGGATTGACCCTGATGACTTTCCTCTGGTGAGTGGCAAGGGATGCTGGCCTTTCTTGGTTTAGTTCATGGGTGGGGTGTGTGGATACACAAGTGCAGGAATTGCCCCAGGGAATCTGGGACAGGGAAGGATGGGAAACTGGACCACGGCTGATCCCTGAGAGCTGCTCGTTTGGGTCTGCCTCCAATGAAGGTGGTGTCTTGGGAACATCACCCCAGAGTCGGCATTTCCTTTGCCATGTGTGGCAGCCCAAGCTTGTGTTCAGCCGCTCTGCTCTCCTGTGCACTCATCGATGCACGCTCCTGGCACCACAGCCCAGCTGGCTGAATTAATGCAACCGGGTATTGCAAAAACCCTTCTCTGAGTTTTATTTCTCACTTCTGCAGCTGATCACTTACTGGGAGAAGACCTTCAAGATTGACCTGTTCAGACCACAGATCGGCGTGGTGAATGTCACAGACGTGAGTAGCATGTGCCTAGAAAATCCAACAATCCCAAGGCTAGGGTGCTAGAAAGGACAGGATCTGAGGTCTGCTGGAACTGGTGGGATTTCTGCTGTTAAGTGCAAGTAGACTAGGCTTTTTCCCCAGGGAAAATGTGTAGAGACCTTACCATTCCCACATGCAGTGGGGTTCGTAACATCTCCATCAGGCTTCAGGGCTTCAGTTTGACTGTGCTTCTGCTGCCAAGTCACACACAAACCACATCTTCTGAGGACAGGACCAGCCTCTGTAGTCTGAGCTTCAGGGCTTTGCCCAGTTTTAGTTTCAAGGTCTCACGTTTCCACCCCAACCCACAGCATGCACCTTTGTCCATGCCCTGCTCTGACTGAACCTGAGTGGGTTTGTGGAGGAAAAAATACGTCTGTAAGGGGGGTAAAGAAAGCCATGCTTAGAGGAGGAGAAGAGGAGAAAAAGGAGGGTGTTTCTGCATCAGAAGCAGAATGGCACAGCTTGTGTGTAGGAGGGAAAGATGGTCCCCAACAGATGACAGGGAGAAACTGCATGGCTTGAAAAAAAAAAAAAAAAAGTAAATATACAGCCTTAATAAGAGTATGACATAAACTTGTATAGGAGGGATCCTGCTGGGGTGAGGAGGGTATAGCGGGGTTCATCCAGGCCCTCCTCCTCCTCCATCACTGCCATGCGTGTAGTGCTGGAGGGATTTGGGTGTGAAGAGATGTGTCTGCCCCAGGCCCGGTGGCGAGGAAGGGTTTCCACACCATCCTGCAGCTGGCAGCACTGCGGAGGGAGAGCTGCACAGGCAGGAGCTGCTTTGGCATTATTGTGATGGTGGTGGTGGTGGTAACCACAGCAGCCATGGCTACGCTATCAGGCCAGCTTTCTAGCAGCTACTGTTTTCACCATTGTTGCCTTCAAGCCACCATGCCATGGGACTGATGGCAGGTTACCCACACACTGTGAGCTTTTAGGCAGGTAGGAGAGGGACCCATCCAAGCTCCACCAGCAGAGATCTGGGGAGAGTTGGTGAGGGCAATGTAACATGCATCATGGCCCTGACATGACTACAGAAAGAAACCATTTTTCCTCTTTCTGACAATAACAGTCCAGATGATCAGGGAGCAACATAATGCAGCATGCTGGAGCCTGGCTTGCTTTATTACCTTAATTTGTCTTTTTCTGGTTAAGTGCTGGGCATTTAAATCTCTTTAAAATGAACCTGTGTGGCAATGAAAGTGTCTCTGGAATCAGAAATCTCTCCACTGACAAAGTGTTTGTAATTTGGTGCTTGACTTTGTGTTTGAAATTTCAGCTGTATAGGAACTTGATGTTTTATTAGAAGAGAGCAGAGAGGGACCTAGAGTTGGGACAACTGTCCAGGACTGGTTGCTGGCGCTGGCCTCACCACCAACCTTGCTCCTGGCCCTTACGTCCTCTCTCCTGTACCTCCCCCCAAAAACAGGGAGAGCAAGGGTGTGCTAGACCATTGTGCTTCCTGTTGGAAAGGCCTGCAAGACCATAAGATGGGAGACATGCTAGGAAAGGCAAAGTGTTGACGTTATGAGGAAAGCAGGGGCCCTGGGTCTTGCCCATCCCATTGAGGGGAATGAGAGGCTGGATAGGGAGTCACGGAGTAGATGCAGTGCTGGCTGGATGTGAGCAGTTCTTTACCTGTAATAGAGCAGCATCTGTGAGACCGTGGGACAGACATCCAGAGAGTGAGAATCCAGTTAAGGCTTGTTAGCAGAATTGTTAAGGGGGAGAAAAAAGTAAGAGGGCCAAGATAGCATCTGTCACCTAAGATCATGAGAGAAGTGGACAAGCAAGAAATAGAGCCCAAGTTTTCCAGTCTTTTGCCCTTACTAGTAGTCTGCAGTGTCTCCCTTCATTATATTTACTGCAGTCGGTCATGTTTAAGTCATGTCAAAGCTACATTAAAGAGCTATCAATGAAAATTCACGGAAGTAGGCTTGTAAGTGGCAAGAGGATCATCTAGAAATCCGTATTAGGTGGGAACATATGCCTTATTATCCAGCAGTCACTCAGAGATCTGTAAAAACTCATGCATTATCTAGCTTTGATAGAGTAAATGTTTCAGGTTGTTGATTATAGTGTTTGCAGTTTTTATTTCATTCCTCTTAAGTCTGTTTTCTGTTCCTCAAGAGAGACATTTAAGAAAGTTCTAGGTTGGTGAGCAATATCTAAAGCAAACACTGAGCTCATGTCGTTATTTCAGTGTTACATCACTGCATTCAGACAAGTTACACAGGTACAAAGTGGAGCTCACACAACACAGTAAAAATAAACAGTGCTGTTGGCTTCGGTGGACATAACCCCTGTGACCCCATTGTTTCTCTAAAAACCTGCCAATACAAACACCAGAGCTCCCAGCAGCCCCCACTGGCCTGTCACATCATAGTGGCTCAGGACTAGGGCCATAACGCTCTGTAAATTATTGCTGCTTTATTTGCACAGCACCTTCTTTAGGTGCAACGGGCCCACTCCTCTGCCTATTATTTAAAGGTGTCGCTTTTTGGCACACAAACAGTCCTGAGGCTGGGGACAAGATTATTTGCATGAAGCAAGAGCTGCGCACCTCTCTGTGGCTCTTTTTTATTATGGCTGTAGTGTTTTAAGAGGAAAATATTGTAAGGGAGAAACTGCTTTCCTTGAGTAGAAATTAGCCTGGCTTTTAAGCAATCCATAAACTAAAGAGAATTAAGCACCACAGACAGGAAAAGAAGTTGGGTACCTTTGCAAAAGCTGGCAGTTATCTTCTGACATCTGAGACGCACTTGCTTCTGCAACATCAAACGCTGAATGAGATAATCTCACAGCACCTCTGCAAAACAGGAGGCTGATTCTGTTTTATGGACGGGAGACAGCTCAGAGAAAAGGGCTTACCCAGGCATTTATCCAAGGAACCTATAGCAAAGAGGGCAGAAAACCTTTCATTTCCAGGCCTCAGAGACCATCTAATCTATGCTTCTTATACCTGGGTAACAGCCACAATTTAGACAGCATCTTCTCACTGCTTTTTAGACAGCATCTTCTTACTGAATCCCCCCATCCCCTCTAGTTTATGGAATTAACACAGACAGCTGTAGGGAAAGAGTGGAGACACCTGTAGTCCAAGGCATCGGTGTTTTTCACTATTCTTGGACTGGAACATGGTTGAGATGATCTGGGGAAAGACTCTTCCAAGAGGAGGAACCCTATCACACGTAGAGAGTCTAGAACAATGTCCTAAAGCAAAAGTGATGGTAAAAGAGGCTGGGGAGAAGGGGTGCTGACAGCAGGGTGTAAAAGCTCGAAAGAAGAGGTCCCAAAAGGGCAGTGGAAGGAAGGAGTGGAACACGGTAATGTCCTGAAGTGATGTAAGGGGAGCTGGCATAGGTCTCCTTGTGCTCTCTTTATGTAGACTTGGAGCCTACAGAACTCGCCAGAGAGGGTGAGGACAGTGCATCAGGTGAATGATGCTCTTCCTCACGGGTATAGGCAGTGCAGGAGAGGAACAGGCAGCTGGCACAGCGCTAACTCAGGACAAAGAGTACCAAACACTCATGTAAATATGTGGACCAGTCCCACTGCCCCTAGTCAGAAAAAACAGCACTTCAGGGGGAAATGGTAATCCCAACGTGTGGGCAGAGAGACACTGTGGTGAAGCCTGCCCACAGGCTGTGGCAGAGAGGGAGTTAATGCCACCACCATCCCTGCATCCCACTTACAGTCCAACCCTGTTGGGAGTCCACAACAGCAGTGAACCTGTTCTCCTACCAGTGCCTCTGAGGGTGGCTAATCCCCCATCATCTGTCCCCGCAGGCTGACAGCATCTGGATGGACATCAGAGATGATGATGACCTGCCCACAGCTGAGGAGCTAGAGGACTGGATAGAGGATGTGCTTTCTGGGAAGATAAATACTGAAGATGATGATGACGATGATGATGACGACGATGATGATGATGATGACGATGATGACGACGATGATGATGATGACGATGATGATGATGACGACGACGACGATGACTAATTGTGACTCTGTGCAGTTTGACTTGTGGGGGCCGAGAGGCCTCCCTCTGCAGCAGGTTCCTTCACTGGAAGACCTGTGTTTGAGCGTCAGCAAGCACCGCTGCTCCTCTTTCCCCCCTGCCCTGCTCCCCCTGCCCCTGCCGGGACTCCCCAGCCTGATTCTCAGTGGTGCTGAGCCACCAGGACTGCCCCCACCATGGTGAGCAGAACCCGCAGGCACCCAGCACCGCTGCAAATCATGCCCCCTTAGTAAGGACAATAGGAAACTGCAGGGAGTCTGCCCCAGGTGTCCCAGGGCAGGAGAACAGTGCCTGCCTGCTCTCTGCCAGAGGGACACAGGGAGCCAATTTGTATTTTCCATGCTCATCGTCCAAGCACTTAACATCCAAAGACCAAATCTCACTTCAAGACATAGGGAAGGCCACTGTAAGGTTTAGCCCTTTTATTAAACACAATGGCCTTTGCAGCTACTCTGCCAAGACCACTCGATCCTGCCAACTTCTGCTGCGGGAGTCTGTAGCTGCTCATAGGAGCAGCAAAAAGCTTTGGGAGGCAGGTATGGTTTTAGGGATGCTAGTTGAGTTTTCAGTGATTCCATAAAACAACAGGATATTCTTGTCTGGCGGCACAATGCAAAACCAAACACCATGATCCCTGTCTGAACCTCCTTCTTCTTGAAAGCTCAGGCCAAAGATAGGGTAAGTGCACGTGGTCTGATATGGGACATTAAAGCTTGTGAATTCCTGAACTGCTGAAAAGGCTGATCCAGGTCTAAGCCCAAACTCTTAAGTCTGAAGATCATGGCCCTGTACCAAACCATTGGTCTTAACCCCAAAGAAACACCAGAGCAGACTCCAGGCCAGTTACGAACATCTGCAGCCTGGTCTGGGCTGGGCCTACCTTCCCTTTCCAGTGTGGAAACATTCATAGCGGGCCACTCTGAAGCCCTTCTATACCCCATGACCTTCCAGCTTTAGCTGACTTTTATCCCAAAGCCTACATATCATCTTTTCCTATGACCAAGATGTTGGGAGGGAGCACATCCATCCAACCATATTAGATGCTGGATAACGTGCGTTGGGCAATGTGCAGCGAGGTGATTCAAGCTGTTTGGCTTTTACATATTAAGTTGCACAGTTAATCCCCGCTTAGAGATTTGGATGTCTCATAGTAGCCCATGAGATGCCTCTTTTGTCTGCAGACTGAGAGAGAGCTCAGGGTGCCAGTTTGCAGCCGAGGGGGTCACTCACAAAGCAAAGGGTCAGCAACTCAGTCCTGGCAAGTTCAGCACCATCCATGTGCAGGTCACTGCGACAGCGTTAGGTCTCCCTGCTTTCCTATGCCGGCAGATTTCAATTGTCTTAGCTTATTAGGTTTGAAAATAGTGCAATGAATGGAGAGTTTGGAGGTAGTTTTATCTTTATAAATACATTTATAAATGTTCTCCAGTCGTTCAGACTTGTTAGCATAGGTAGGGTACACGTGTCCTCTCTTGCTACAGACAAAAACCATTGTTCCAACCTTTCTTATACTGGCTTATGTCAGAGGTAAGTGATGTTAGGGGAAATAAAAGTGCAAGGGACAGGAGAACCAGAGCTCGTTAATGAATGTGAATCAGCCTGATGAGAAACAAGGTTTACACACTATATATTTCCTTTATCAGATGAATTGCAAAGCAAGATTTTATAGATCTTTTTTTTTTTCCTGCCTGTTGATCAGTCTCTGTCTTTCTCTCTACATTAGCTGAAATAGAAATTTGAAACTACTGGTATAAAAAAGCTGTAGTACTTATATTTATACACGTGTCATATCCCCTTGGTGGAAACTGCCAACATGAGCAACATGCAGCTGGATATCTATATATCTCTATGTATATAAATGAGTATTGGTCTTATATGGTAGATGACTGTAGGCCACATTAGCTGCTCATTGAACATCAAACACTCAACCCGTGCTTTTAAGGCACAGCCTATTAGAAGAATAGACAGGACAGCAAAGCCCTCAGGTCAACCACTTGCCGCTTCTTGTTTCTTTACAATGCATAAGACTGCCTGGAAGACTTAAACCAAGTGCGTTTGAGGAGACCATCTACCTGGTCGCACTGGCGTTATGAACTTCTCAGCCTCATCCCAGAGGACCTGGTGGAGACTTTCAGAAGCCTTGAAATGCAGAGTGCTCTCAGCCTGGAGGTCCTCTCCTCTCTGTCACTCACACATCTGACTCCCCTGGCTGGAAGGGTGCCCAGCACCCTCCTTCTGCTCTTTCCTTTCAGCTGTTTCCTCAAGATGTTTGCTGGAAGACCCAGTCTCAGAGAGAACAAGCAGGACTCAGGGTCTTATCGACGCTCATTGGTAAGGGGCAAGAATAGGCAAAACTAACCATTTAGTAGTCTCCTAGTCTGTGATTAAGGAACAAATACTCACCTGAGAAAACTACTTGTTTATCTTTACCCTGGGGCTATTCCCAGGAGTAAACCCTGCATAATATAACAGGCCACACAGGCCTTGCATCTCCAGGTCAGTCACTGCAGAGTGCCGTGAATTTCTAGAAATATGAAGAATAAATGGTTGCTCTACCGCCTTTTCTAACTGGCACTGCCTCCGGACATCCCAATTGCCTGAGTACTTTCCAGGTCCCTCCCCTCCCACTGTGGATGCCCATCTGTTCTGATGTGCCCCTCTCTTGGTGCTCCAAGAGGCACAGCTTACACAGACGGAGAAGGCAGATCCTGCAAAATACCACTATGGACATGTTCAAGTACACGGGTGTTTCACAGGCACGTACACATTTCAACACATCAAGCAACAGAGCCCTGGGTGGGAAAAAATAACATAGCGGTTCTTAGGCTTATACAGAGGCTGCTGAGGCTGAGCTCATATTGGGGCTGGTGTCAGTGGTTTATGGAAAGTTTCCCTTGAGTTATGAGAGACAGGGATAATCCTACAGCTGCCACTCCTTCACAGTGCCAGCGCCGTCCTTGATAAGGCCACCTTTTCTCTCATCCCTCACCCCCCATTACAGTTTTCATCCTTCTGCTTTCCCATAAACAGGAACTTCTTTATTGTTGGATTTCGGAATAAACACATAAAAAGTTAAGAAAACGTTGCAGAAAGGAAGGATTGCAGCAATGAGGATAAGGAGGCAGCAAAGCCTCTCCCGCTCACCTGTAACATGTCGTCTGCCCTGAGTTCATAGTGACAGAACCACTGAATGAGGCAATACCTCTTGTGAAGATGACAGCTTGAATTTGAGTGTCTTCCTTGCAGGGACAGGTAAGATAGTGGTATGGGGAGGTATCACGCACAGGACCCCAGGCACAGGTGCTCCTGGGCTCCTCTGTCAGAAGTAGGCACAGCTGGCATTTGAAAGGGACTGGTGGCCCTGAGGAGCAAAGTCAGCCTAGCCCTGCCCTCTGCACACTGAAAAACAAAAGGTCAGGATGTTTGGATGAGTAGCCAGCAAAAAAGCCTTCTTTAGTTGGGAAAAAAAAAAAGGCACCACTGAATGTTTCTGCAGGCAAGCCCGTTAAGATTGGAGAAAAAGAACTATCAGTTAAGAGGGGGACAAAGTATTAATTAGACATTTCTATTAAATGGGTCTTATAATACATAAAGACAAAAAATTGTATTTTGCCCTCATCCAACTGTGAGTGCTTCAAGCTGATCAGACACTTCAAAGTACCCCCAAAACCGGCCCCCAATGACAGTGAGGACCCCTCTTGCAAATGATATGTAGCAGAACCACGAAGTCATACATCACCTCCTCCCAATCCCCAGACACAGGAGAGACAGAAAAAGGGTTTGTTCTGGTGTGCTGTACCATGATGCTCATGGGCAATGATCAAGGGAGAGGGAAAACCATCAAGAGCCATATACTGCAGCTATCACACAGATGCACAACGGAGAAAGCTTCTACCTTTGCAGGGGACCCAAGGACACTGATAGAGATGCTCTGTGAACCAGAAACTGCTCTGAGCTAATGTCAACCATTTTGGAAACAGCTCCAGAAGAAGAGAACAAGGAAGGCACTCTGGAAACCACAGATTACGCCATATTTTCAGAGTCAGCAGTTTTTGTGATGTTTCTGACGAGTGGTGAGAGTCTCCTGCTCTGCCCTTGCGAGAAGAATGGCCCCATAGTGAAACCAGAGATCTTGTCTGCTTCCCATCCCAGAATGAAGCTGCTCAGCCAGACACCAACATTCACATACAGCTGAGGACACCGGCTGCTTCTCTGTGTCTGTCTGCACATCATACCTCAGAAATGATTGATTCGTTACCGAGACCAAACAAAAAACATGGCCTTTTATTCCCAGGGAAGTAATTAATTAGACAGGAATATATCACTTCCCAGCTGCTGCTGACTTGCAGTGAAAATAGGCCAGGATTGCATCTGGACTCCTCTCTGCCCCAGCAAAGCTCTGCCTTTGGGGAAGCTCACACACAGCCAGTTGCACACAGGTGCCTGGACTCAAGGGGCTGAAGAGGGGGAACGGGCCAACTGGTGACAAACACCAAGGCCCTCCAGGACAAAGCAAACTGCCTCTTGGCTACTTTTACATCCCAAATACATCTACGCTGTACAGCACAACACCATCCGCTAGAAACTGGAAGCAGCAGAGCACAGCAGGAAGGGTAATTAACCTCGGCAATGAGGCTGCGCCAGCAGGACTGTGTCCTACCCAAGACTCCGTGTGTCAAGCCGGCATCCCCTGCTTTTTCCCCATCCCTTCATACCAGCAACATCCAGGCAAAGCAGCCCTTCAACAGCCAGTACTCCTCGGGCCCAGCTGTGGGACGGCTTTCACGCCTGTTTGGCAGAAGGTGATGTCTGATGACAACATGGACCACGGGGCAAGGTCGAGGGCAAAGCCAGTCCTCTTGGCCCAGCTCCCAGAATGCTCCCTGCCAGGTTTAAAAGGTGCTAAACTATTTAAAGAGGAAAAAAAAAAAAGCTACAGAACTTCCTTGCAGCTTGAAGATCCGTTTCTGGAGTTAGATTACAAGCAGCTTTTGGGATGGAAGCAAAGATCCTCCTGGTGCCTCGCTCCCCACTTCCGCTCCCCCCTCATGCCTTCTCTGGCTGAGCCCCTGTGATGAGGGAGGTCAGCAAAGTACTCAAAGGACTTCTCGTATTGCCCCTGTGCTATGGAAAACAAGAAGAAAATATAGCTTTTTCACCTTCTTTTTATCACTCTTGACTTATTACTCTCCTGGTATTCACCGGCTTCCCAATTTTTTTTGTTCTCTCTCCATTTCTATTTAGCCTGTCTTCCTCTTCTCCTCAGCCCACCCCCACAGTATATGGTATTGAGGGTCACTTAAGGACAAGAACCTCCCCTGCCCCTACTGCTTAAGCCCATCCCCAGCCCAGGGAGACAGCGGCCTCCCTCACACCATAGCCAGGAACTGGCCATGGTAGACCCCTATGCCATGAGCCACGGCTGTGAACATGGAGAGGGACATTTCCTTCCCAAGGAGAAAGCTGACCAGACAAGGCTGAGATTGGCTTTCCTTTTGCAGGGAACAGGTAGGACATGCTGTTTCACCAGCCTGGCCACTGAAGAAATACCAGGACTTTTTTTGGTGGGCATCTTTTCCTGTAGAACCAAAATCCAGATGAGGAACCATCACCCTGCATCCAAGCCCCTACTGCTGTCATTGCAGGAAGACATCACTAGTCCCCAGTTCCACCAGCGATCACACCACCACACCACCTGAGGAGAAGGCAAGGGGCTTGACTTCATACATGAGAAATAAGCTTCTAAGCTTAAACGGACTAAGTTTTCTGGAGGAGTTATCCCAGACTTCAAGAGCAGCTAGAAAGCCAACTACCTGCCTAAGACCACCAGTGGTTGTCTTGACTGAGCCCTCCTTTGGTCATGGGTGGCCATGGGTGACCTCATCCTCTGCTTTGGGATTTGGGGGAAGCCCAGCTTGAATCAGGTCCCTCCTTCAGTAACACAGGTAAAAATAAAATAACATTCAACCAGAGAGCAGACTTGAAATTTGCCTGGTGTTAGATTTTTGCTTTAAAATTCAATCCAAGGTGTCAAAGCCCTGCTCCTGTTAGTGACAAAGAAAGAGGCTATTGAACGACAGAAGTAACAAAATGTTTGAAGAATATTTTAGTCCCTGTAAAATTAAATTGCTGAAGGAATTTGCACAGCTTCCCGCAGTCTAGTTACTGAATTACTAAACCAGTTTCTCCCAACCACTTATAAAGCAAAATTATAATCAACTGTAGGATCTGGTATTATGAGTACTCAAGAATGAGCTTTTACAAAATAGAAGCTAAAAGGTTTGCAGATCTGTTTCACATCTGCTGCCCAGACATAATCAGCTCCTTCTTGTTCCCCCTTTTAAAGCATGCCCAGAGCATCTGATTCGTGCTGAAGAGAGGTTTGAAGAGCTAAAAAGTTCTGAGTGTCTCTTAAAAATTTCAGAGAGGCTGAATCAAACGTGTTTTATTAAGAACTCCTTTCTCTCCACGCATCCAGTTTTAATTCATACTACCTTTTCAAGTAGCAAGGAAAAGAAAAAGACAGTCAGGACTGTAGATGTCTAAGCATTTGGAAGCCTGATTTTGCCTTGAAATGTTTCAGTTTACAGAGCAGCTTCACGCCTAGAGCAATTTGTGGTGTCTCTGTTTTAAAAATCTTTGTACCTTCATGTTTCTAAGGATGCTGGAGGGAAAAACCACACCCTGTTCTCCAAGGCCTCTTCCACCGACTTCACATTGCCCCCTCCTTGTCTTACCGCCTCTCTTGAGGTTTTGCTCCTTCCTCCTTATTTTGATACACAAGCAAACTGGACACACTGAGCTATCCCAAATGCACTTGGGCGAGGTAAAAGTTCTCTCTCTTCTTCCACTTCTAAATTGCTTTCAGCAAAGCCCACATGGAGCCTGAAGACTGCCTATTCCCTTCATCCTGGCTGTGGCCCCAACAGCAAACAACTGTTCTCCCACTGGCAGGACCCAGGGGCTTTGGAAGGCCAGCAAGCAGCAGTACCACTGCATGATGGCTCTTGGTGTCCCCAGGTTATTTGCAATAGCTGAGCTGGAACCAGAGTAAGCCCCAGGTCGTGTGCAGAAGCAGCCATCTTCACCCCATTCAGCTCCCCAGGTCGCAGAATCTTTTGGGAGAGAAAATCAGCTCAGAGCCTTGGAGCAGGCTGGCAGTCTTGCAGTAGGCCCCAACCTGATCAGAGACCGCTACATATGCAGTAGCCAGGGAAAAGAAATTAAAACAACCCACAACCTTTCCCAAGTTCATTATAGAGGGGGATGTGGAGATAAGGAGAAACAGGAAAACAGCTTTCTTCCTCCTTGAGATACTCTCCATTTTACTAGCAACGTGCCAGCATAAACCAGCATGCATGTTCACAGCAGGGCTGTAAAACTCATTACAGCATTTCAAAGCAAATTGGGTAACCTTGTTCATAGACAGTGATTTATACATAGGCAATCACCCCACTACTCGTTCCCTACCTACATCTGCAGACATGTTATGCTCAGTGCTCACTCTTCTCTCTGCACCTCCTGACCTGGCAGTGCATGGACGCACACATGAGAAGGCAATGGACACCCCTGCCCCAGTGGATTATCTATCAGTACCGGAAAGGACCGTAACCTAAACCCATCACTTTTCCAGTCCAACATAAACTCAGGAGTGGTGTTGAAAGACAAATCAAAGCACTCTACTTGGCCAACTCCCAACACACCTTCCCTTCCTGCATACTGTTGTGAGACACTATGTCCTGCTGAGAGATCTCCTTCCCCTCGCACCCACTCCACCTGCCCCCCTGGAAGCCCTCAAGTTCAATCCCTCCATGTACTGCCCAGGAGTCCAGATCTGGGACTGAGACAGTCAGCACATAGCACCAGGAGAAGCAGTTTTGAGGTTTGAAGCCCTGCCCATCTCCACTGCCAGATGTTTCACTGAACTATTAATTCAGCTAACAATATTGTATGGTGAAGTGTTGCAAGCGCTTCACACAAGGCTCTGGAGTTGCCTAGGGTGACAAATCCCTTTCTTAACTCATTTGTTATACCTTGACTGCATGCAGCCCCTTTGACCCATACCTCCCCTCTGAATTCCCCAAAACTGTTATTTTCTGGCCATTCACAGCTCTGAGGCCTGGCCCCATTACGTACTGGAGTCAATTGATCTTCTTACATATTAAGACCAGGTCAAATAAGGCTTTGAACAACCTGGTCTAGTGGAAGGTGTCCCTGCCCATGGGATCCCTTCCAATCCAAACCATTCTATGACTTGAGTCACGCTTCAGCCACCAAATACTCTACCCCCGTGGTTGCTGCTGTGCTGTCTCAGGGTAGCCACAGTCTTATCCACTTACTGTCAGAAAGGGCACTGCAAGAGAGACATCTTCTCAGGTGACCCTTGTCTGCTGTGTCCCTCAGGCAGAAGGTAGTTACCTCATGTTCAGCATAACAGGTCCATCCAAGCGTTGTTCACTACTGAAGGCCTCCATCCCCTTTCTGTCAGAGGTCTGGGTCAGTAACACTTAACCCAACATCGCACCTGAGGCTCCACCACACCTCAAAGACCCTCACTCAAAGGCCGAGTGAAAGACTTGGCAAACCAGAACAGCACCCTCAGCTCTTATTTCTGCTGAGCCACACACCACAGCCTCTTATGATTCAGATAGCTGAGCTCTGGGTGAAGGCCAAGGGAACAAGTTCCTCTAGCAAAGCCTGTTTCTTCCATCAGCTTCCACAACCCACAGCAGGAGAGAAAGCGCCACAAATGGCAGCAATCGGGTGTTGATTCCGTATCAGCACTAAATCCACAAACGAAACTGAGCATGCTGAACTTAGAGGTAAAGACACAGCTCTCAAGGTTAAAGGCCTAGGATGAGGCTGACAAGCCCAGTATCTTGTGCCAAATTCCTGCTTTTCACACCTTCCTGTGACACACTTGCAGCCATTTCCCACAGAGCCTTTACCTACAGGGCTCCAGTCTGGCCAGTCAGGTGTTCCTCTGAGGGGCAGGAGGGGACCAGCAATGGCTGCACACCCATTGCAGGCTCTGCAGGGCAGCACCAACGTTGTTTCCTTTCCCTGCCCTTCTCTAGGAGCTGCACTGCAAACAGCCCAGGGCTGGGCACTGCCAAAGCACCAGCAGGATGAGGAGGACAGATCAAAAGCAAAAAGGTCAAGGGAGGGCAGGAGGCAGGACTGAGCACACCCCCATCCCACCCTTCCTGCTTCCTCCCGGGCCCTAGTTCAGTGCTCTGTAGCCTAAATACATCCATCTCCTCCCAAGCAGAAAATTACCCATTTGACTGTTTCTCCCCACCACTATTTTTGTGTTCCTGCTTATCTCCACAATTGCCACACTGTTTTTTCACTGCATAACAGCATCCTGTGGATTTTTCCAGCAGTTGAAGCCACAAAGGAGATTTGCTTGGAAGGCCACAGCAGCAAGGCCAGCTCCTTCCCATGAAGAGGAGAGGCTCCTGAAGAGCAAGTAACCAAAGACTCTCTCAGGTAAGAAGGTTGCTCTGATGTTCCCTTGGGCACAGCCACTCAGTCTTCCCATGCTGGTGATGGAAAGTGGAGGTGGGGAAAGCTGCACCCACAGGTGCTGTTGAGGTGAGATCCCCACACGTTGTTTTAGCAGAGTACAGGCTCACATCCACACAGACAAGGAGCACCGGCTTTTCTGCCTCTTGCCACTCCTCCTCCCCACCAGGTCCAAATAAGGAACTCTGCAATGAATCCTGCACTTCATAATTTGTGTGCAAACTATGAGAGGACAGGAGGCAGAAAAACCTGTTCCCACTCCAGTAATGGGCCCCCCCCACCTTCCCCAGCTGCATTTGCTCCCCATCATTTGATGTTTCAGGTGTTCAAAGAAGTCACCTACCAGTCTTTCTTCAGGAGTGATAAACGAGTTTGCATTTTACTGTGGCAGGGCAGATCAGAAAGGTCTAGAACAAGGGTGACAAAAAGCCTCAAAAAGGTTAAACCACATGTTTGCAGGGCCCCTCCCAGCCACAGCTAAGGAATGCTTGAAGGCCAGAAAAAAGTTGTTGGTTTTTTTTTTTTGGTCTGAAAGGATAAGAGGAAGGACTGGGACAATCGAATCTGGTTTCAGTTTATTTCCAGAATTTTACTGTACAAAATATGCAAAGTGTAAAACGGTTTTATGTTTCAGTTTAAAAACAACAAAACCCCATCCAGCTATAACTTAAGAGAACCCACCTTGGAACAGAACAATTTACTAGGCTAGACCCACAGTGCATTTAATGTCACAGACACCAGGAATTTGCTTACTTAAGTTCACGATTAAAAAAGAACAGAAAGACCATGTACCATTGCAGTTAAAGTCACATGTGCAAAGAAGGGGGGGGGGG